>JBBBDQ010000432.1:277500-515000 GCA_037127315.1 Ascarosepion bandense
TTATTCCATTCATACCTACCCTATACTTGGGTATATATATATATATATATATATATATATATATATATGTGTGTGTGTGTGCGTGTGCATGTGGAATCATATGTATATAAATATTTGTCCATATTATATATATATATATATGGAAATATCAGTCAGTTAAGTGTCATACGTGAAACATGCTTGGGCGATCATGTCTTGAAAGAGACATGACTGACTGGGCAGAAGATTATCCCGCAGTAGGTTGCCATTGCTTTCTGTGGTAGACTGGTTGCCAGCCAATGCTATAGAACCCAATCTGTCCTGTTATTTAAACCATAACTGGAAGGAAGAGATGAATTAATACCTTTCTCAAGGGTATTTGTGTGTTAGTTAATGCAATGAATTCAACTGGAATTTGAACTCGGCTCCCCAATTTTTCGTTCCTAGCCGATATCCACTGCACCACAATGCACATGTGGAAATATATGTATATCTATTTGTATATATATACATGTGCATGTGGAAACATATGTATATATATATATATATATATATATATATGTTATATACATATATATACACATATACAGAACTAATGATATATATATATATATATATATGTTATATACATATATATACACATATACAGAACTAATGATATATATATATATATATATATATGTTATATACATATATATACACATATACAGAACTAATGATATATATATATATATATATGTTATATACATATATATACACATATACAGAACTAATGATATATATATATATATATATATATATATGTTATATACATATATATACACATATACAGAACTAATGATATTTGTATATATATATATATATATATATATATATGTTATATACATATATATACACATATACAGAACTAATGATATATATATATATATATATATATATATATATATATATTGTTACAACCAAATTGCATCAATATAAAATTTTAAAAGAAAAGTAAAGCAAATATGTTTTGCTTGTTGACAAAAAGTATGGCCAAGTTCTTCCACTCCGGTAGTGGATGATTTCTTTTGCAAGGTCAGATACACAGATAAGAGACATAACCAATAAAGATGAACACCTTTATTAAAATTTGAAAAGATATAATAGAGAGCAAAAATAATGCAAGAAATATGTCTGTGTGGAAAGTTTTGTGTGATGTATGCAATATGAGAATTGAAAAATTCACTTAGCTTTTGTTCATTGTTTGAAATCACAAATGTATTATTCTCTCTCTCTCTCTCTCTCTCTTTGTTTTTACACTTTACATTTCTTTTTTCCCTTCTTTTTCTTCACTTTCTTTGTTGCATGTATGGTAGTGTTATTTAGCTACAATCTTTGACATCTTAACCTTGAAATTTTGTTTACTTTAATCATATTCTGTTGAATTCTGATTTGAATATTCCATGAAAAATATGGAATTTTGCCTTGGAAATAAATCAGTTTAAAATCCTTTATTAAAACAAGGAATCATTCCTTGTCTGTTGCATTTTTATCAGTTTACATTTCCAGTCAAATTGTAGGATTTCTATTGAATCAGTTGTAGTGGCCAAAATGGATGAATAGTTTTTCAGCAGTGGAATGCTGGATTTGTTTGAACTAAAACATTAAACACAAATTAAACAGTAAAGCAACTGGACAAACTGGAAATTTGAGCTATCAGAAAAGGAAAAATCATAAATTTTAAAGCAAGTACATCATGGATAAAATATAATTTGGGAAAAAATAACAGAGTAACAGCAACAATTAAATAATCGTAATTACCAAAACACAATACATTCATAGTGAAAGCAAAAAGGAAACTGTCATAATATTGACAAACGTAAAGTATTAGGAGTCATAATTTGGGATACAATAGTGGGATTCCTGAAAAAGACTTGATTATTGGAAAAAGAAAATTTTTCAGGTTTTGTTTATGAAAAAAAAAAGAGTTGCAAAAACAAACAGAAAGAAAAAGTATTAAAAAGAGAAAGAATAAAAAACAAAAGAAAATAGCAAAAACATAATTAAAGAAAAAGAGAGATTGAGAGAAAGGTAGAAATAGAAAAAGTGAGAATTAGAGATAAGATAAAAGTGAGAATGAGAAAAAGAGGAATAAAAAGAGAGGGAATGAAAGAGGAGTCAAATAAAAAGAGAGAAGAACAGGTAAAAATGAAAGAATGAGAGAGAGAGAGAGAGAAAATAGAAATAAAAAAGATGTAAAAAGACATAAACAGAATGAGAATGAATTATAGATGTTAGAGAAGAAAAGAGAGAGTGAATGAAAGTAGAAGAAAAAGAAAAATATAGAAAGACAATAAAATAGAGAAAGACAAAGATAAGGAAAAGAGAAGTAAAGAGAGATAATCAAAAATAAGATAAAAAAGAAAATGAGAAAAAATGGTTTGAAAGAGAGTGGGGGAAAGAGAGGGAGAAAAGAGAATACATAGAGACAGGAAGACAAAAGAAATGGTAAAGAATGAAAGAGAGAAAGGTAGAAATAAAGAAATAAAGAAATAAGAAAGAGTGAATAAAAGAGACTGAGAGAGAAAAACAATGAAGGAGAGAAAAAAGAGAGAAATGAAAAAAAAAGATAAAGAATATGAGAGAATGAAAGACAAAAGATAGTGAAAAAGAACAATAGAAAAAAGGCAGAAACAGAGTAAATGAAAGTGAATAATATTTTTTTGTATTTTTTTCTGAGATGAGTAATTTTCAATAATCTTGGAATTATTTTGAACTTTTGTTCTCATCTTGGTGACATACATTCATTTAAGTGCCATATGTGATTCACGCATTAGGTGATCATGTCTCAAAAGAGACATGACTGACTGGGTAGAAAATTAACCCGCAATAGGTTGCCATTGCTTTCTGCGGTAGACTGGTTGCTAGCCAAGGTTATAGAAGCCAACCTGTCCTTTTATTTAACCCATGACTGGAGGGAAGAGATGGATTGATACCTTTCCCAAGGGTGTTTGTGCACAAGTGAATGCAAGGGATTCAACTGGAACTTGAACTCGGCACCCCGATTTGTCATTCCGAGTCAACATCCACTGTACCACAACGCCACCCTGCACCACAATGCACATCATCCATGATTATGCATATACACGACCAGCCATAATTCTTAGGCCACCCCAGTTTTTTTTAAAGAAATGATGCATTTCATACAATTTTTAGTATTTATTGCCAAATGAAAATAGAATGGTTCTTTTGTTATTAATACTTTGCAAAATTTTACAAGGCAAGGAAACAAAGATGAACTTATCCAAATCACCCTAAATTTTTTTCATGCTTTCATTGATGAAATTGCAATGCAGGTAATTATTAAATTTTTATAAATTCATTTGATGCACATGTTATTGTGCAGTATTAACAAAAGAACCATTCAATTTTCATTTACAAATATTCACTTGGCAATAAATACTAAAAAATAGTATGAAATACATCATTTTTTTAAAACACTGGGGTGGCTTAATAATTATGGCCGGTAGTGTAGGTGTTATAATATACACAATGTTCTGACCAAGTACTCTCTGGTCATCATCTATGGACACCTGATGATGACCAGAGTGTACTTGGTTGAAATGTTGTGCCTATCATAATACCTATATCAACCAAGATGAGATTTTTTTCATATAGTCATTTCATCCCAAGCAAGGCAGTACTGCCACTGATGTACAGGGGGTTACAGTGAGAGAAAAGGAAAGAAAAAGAAACAGGGAACAAGTTAGCAGGGATATTGGAGAAAGAACAAGAGAAAGTTAGGAATTAATAAGATAGAAGATTTCAATTGATGTTGCACTTTAACTTTTGGAGATTGTCTCTATTGGGGAAGCAAGTATATGGAAAGGAATTCCACAGACAGGAAGTGCACAGGGGCAGAAACTGATAGAGTAGAAGTCGCGGCTACATTTAACTAATTTGATGGTGAAAGGGTGGGACCTAGTTGCTAATCTAGTAGCAAGGGTAAATTCATGTGGTTGAGGCATCAGAGAAAGAAGCTCATGAAAACAGAAGCTGTGATGATATTTTTAGAAAAGACAGAGGGAAGCTACATTGTGTTGGTGAGAAAGTAACTTTAGATGAGCTGCTATATCGAGAGCGATTACATTGCAGATCCTTCTTTGGATTTTGTTGAGAACACTGAGATGAATAGCAGGAACACCTAACCAGATATAGCAACAGTATTCAATGCATAGATGAATGGCTTATTTATAAATGTGCAAGATGTATTCTGACAAAAAAAAAACCTCCTGGCCCACCCGACACAGTGACCCAACCTTGTTAGTAGTAGATGTAGTTATTGATTCAATGTAGTCATTCCATTTGAAGTTAGTTCAGAGAGTGAGGCCCAGAAGGTGCAGTGTAATACTTTGTGGAAGACTTCCCTACCATCCATAAAGATGAAAGGTAGGGAAGTTTCTCTATGTTGGTTAAGGGAGTTCTGCTTCATTTTGTCAGCATTAAACTTTATGAGCCACTTCTTATCTCAATCCATCATAGATTGGAGGACCTTTCTGAGAGCAACAGCAAGATTAACCTTGTCAGCCTTGGCAAATTTCTTATCAAGACAGGAGTAAATGGTAGTGTCATCTGCATAGATGCCTACTTGTGACCTGATTACATCAGGAAGATCAGAAAAAGTGTAGGACCTAAGATAGAGCCTTAAGGTACACTAATGTTTGTAGGAAGGATCTCAAAGCATGACCTTCATTTCATGATTAGATAAAAACAATTTTATTAAATTAAACAAACGTCCAGAAAAACTGTAGCCCTGTAGCTTGAGAAGAAGATCAGCATGCCAAATCTTGTCAAATGCTTTCGAGATATACATGGCAATAGCTCAAGATTTTCTGTTTTTATCAAGAGTTAGTGATGGCCATTAGCACATCAATGGCAAACCTGGTGAAGTGGAAGCCATATTGCTTGTCAGAGAGTAGGTTGTGAAATATGAGATAATAAACCCTTTCGGCTTTGATAATAACCTCAAACACTTTACCAAAGAGCGGTAAGAAGCTGATAGGGCAATAATTATTGGGGTTAGAGTGCTGCCCAGAATTTGTAAAAACAGAAACTATAGAGAAAGACTTTCAACAAGCAGGATAACAGGAAGCAGCAAAGCAATAGTTATAGAGTTTGGAGAGAACAGAAGAGAGTTCATTTTTTTAGCTCTAAACCTTGTCTGCTTTGGCATTGAGAACTTAAAATTATTGAATAGAAGAGAGATCGAGCATTTGCTGTTGTTTAGTACACTTTTGCAAAGCCCCCAGCACTCTTTGGAGCCAAACTTGGGAGATGCTATACTCTTAGCATCATTTATGACAAGCTTGCATTCATTGTGAGCAGAGATAAAAAGGTGCGTATTTTAATCAGAAATATAACAAATATATTCTGCTTGTAGAAGATTCCTGAAGGGATGGGTTTAGAATGGTTAAATCCATGACCTCATGTTAATCAAAATAGATAACACATAAATTAATCCCAAATTAAATTAATCTAAATAATAATTTGCACAAAAAAAGTTAGAAAACATGACTTACTAACTTTTGTTTATCAGACATTGAATTGTATCACTTCATGTCCTCCATACTTGACATATCAGCCAACCTGATGAATACTGATTAGCATTCCTAACTAAAAAATATTAAAAACTAATAACATTTTTTTCTTGTATATAAATACTTGTTAAAAAATAAAATCCTTTCCTTTGCCTCGATAAAGTCCAACAGTGGACAAACCATGTCAGCTATTATAAGTTTTCAACGGGAGACTGAAAACTTTGTTCCATGGGATATCACAAAGAAAATCATGGAATTGGACACAATTTGTTTGCTGGTATTAATAATAAATTTTATTACTTAGATATATAGACAGGTATACTGATGCAGGTCTCATGAAAAGAGTTAACTAGTATAAAAATATTCTCAGGGATTGAAACTTCATTACAAGTCAGATGTCTGGCTGGGAACAAATCTAATTTAGGTGTTGACAGTTTAGCTGATGAAAGAGGCTGTAAAAACTCTGAGTGTTGGTTGGGAGATTAAAAGGTTACTCAGAAAAAAATCAGGTGTTCAGAGTTTGAAAACATATGAAGGGAATTTAAAATTCTTTTTAATAAAAAACAAATTATGGGTGATGAATGATTTGTCTGAAAAAGCCAAGTTATTATATATTGCATGAGAAGTGATAGTTGTTTCACTTTAAAGTAATAACATTGCAGATGGAAGAACCTGCCTGCAGCCCATTGAGATAGGAGGAAGGAGTAATGGGAGAAGCATTGCCTGCAACCATTGCCAAGAGAGGGGAAAACTACCTCCTACCTTCACACCAGTTCTTGGCTGACATTGATAAAAAGTGAAAGTAAAAAGAGAAATTAACCAGTAAAATCAGAGATTTGAGTGGTGAGAATGGATGAAAATTGACCACATGAGACTACTGCCTGATGTAACTCTGACACAACAGGTTTGAATCAGAGTACCAAAGAAATTACCAAAAATGTCAATTGAACAAATTTTGTTAACTGTATTCAGGACAATCTATACCAGTTTAACCAAGTGTCATGTCTGATTTGGAGACAAGTTAGATTAACAACCCAGCATGTATACTACTAACGGGATCATTATATAATATACTTGAGATAAATCCTAATATATTTTTTTATTATTCATTATTCCTCTCTGAGTAATTATCTTTTTTATTATTAGTGTATGATTTCACTTTGTGTGGATTGAGCTGAGATGTGATATTGACAATAAATCTTGGCCTGTATGCAATCAATTAATCACAACATGGAGGCAGAATGGACCGAGGGCTAAAGAAATCAGTTCATTGCTCAACAAATAGTGTTGAATATTTTTAGATCAAGCTGGGGAGAGAAAAAGAAGCTGCTTGCAGTTTTTGATGAACCATAGGCTTATAGGAAGCGGGGGGGTGCGTTATAGAATGAGTCCCAGTTTGTTCTTTGAAAGCAGTAAGATATTCTGCTGTTAGGCAGTTCTTGGAAGGAGGGGTAGTGGAAGGAGATATTAAGTTGCCAAGAGAGCAGAGCTGCATGGCATGGAAAGAGTCATGGCATGGTAGGCATTGAAGTCACCAAACACAAATAGGTTAGTGAACGAGTGAGAGGAAATGGCCTTGTCTATATTATCTGAGATGCTACCTGGTACAGAACAGTCAGGAGAGAAAGGGGAGTGTTAGACAAACAAAATATAGCTAAGAGAGAGGCAGAAGCACATGTAAGAGTGGACAGTAAATTCAAAAGCAATTACCCTAGCCAGAGAAGATGTTTGTGGAATAAACTCCCAGGCCATGCATGTAGACATTAGAGATCTACCTAATGAGGGGAAGGTAACCAGGAAGAAAAGTACCAAGAAAAAGAGAGAGAGTGAGAATGAAAATAAGACAGAAAGAAAGAGAATGAAAGAGAAAAAGGAAGAGTGTGTTAAACATGAAATTTTATGAAATAATTATTTTCTTTTATATTAATTAAACTGTGTGTACTTATAAGTAAATATATCAGTTTATGTTTACTAGCCAGAAACTAAAACTAATTCAGGAATTAATCACTCATGTTAAGTATAAGTTTGTCTATCTTTTAAAACTATGAGTGTGGGGCAAATAAAATCATGCACCCCTTCAGGCAACATCAATTTTAAGAAACACTTTTTTACTTTGGCCACAAAGTGGCAATTTGAGAGAAAATCAACTTGCTTCTGAAATTATTATTACATTCATAATAGCAAAGAAATTTTTCTGTTTTAAAGATTTGCAGATTCACTGTTTATCAAGGTCAGATAAATCTATTAAAATCATTAACATACATCATAATTATATATGTTACTTAAAAAATGCTATTCCCAATGAGTGTATATCTGTGAAAGTTTGAAGTTAAGTCTTTTGAATTTTACTAACTGTTGTTGCTCTATTTTTTTAATATGGAGCACTTCATGTACAAAAACTTGCATACATTTAAATGTTGTACTTAAATAATTTGCAGGACAATATATCTTATTGGAAAGTAAGAATCTAATATTATTAACCATATATATTTTTTTTCTTATTGCAGCTCTCATCTCTTCCTGGGCCATTGATGCAGTGGATTCTGGCAACTTTTAACCCAAACCATCTTTGTGATCAAACAAGCACAATGTCGGACATGACTGTAAAGTGATCAACTATCGATTGACCATGGAGATTTGGGCATTAATACGAAGGACACAGGAGAAGGATCACACTCTAGTATGGGGCACCACTGACAACAATGAGTCGAAATGTGTTAAAAATGGGCTTTGCAGAGAAAAATGCCCTTTATTGGAAGCAAATTGAATTTTGATCACCTTCATGACAGGTGACTATTGCTCTTATATTTCTAAGATCCAAACTGCATGATTTATTATTATGAAACTAAAAATCACTAACTGAGCACTGGGTAATTTTTATCTGAATTTCTGGGATGTGGAGTTATCATTATTTAAACTATTTATATTGACATACGAAGGCACATTGACATGGCCAAGGATGCATTTCAAAAGATAAGCAGTGTATTAAGAGACAGGAAGATCTCATTGGAAAAAAAGAAAAGAGTACTGGATTATTATGTGATGGCTGTCTTCCTATATGACAGCAAATGCTGAACAATCTCCTCAGAGATGAAGGTGAGACTTGAAGCAAAATAAATGTGGTTCTACAGAAGGATGCTAAGAATATCATGGACCGAACATGTGAGCAATGACTGACAAGATTTAGGAGAAAATGAAAATGAAAAGGAAAAATATACTTAACATCAGGAAAAGTCAGCTAAAGTTTTTTGGTAAAGGAAAGTTTGGAAAATCTAAATCTTACAAGGCAGATAGAGAGAAAAAGAGACAGAGGAAAGCAATATGAGACATACTTGATAAGCTTGAGCAAGGTTTGAGAGAGATACCAAGAGGAATGGGCAAGTGGAAGTCCATGATCGACTACATCCTGAAAGAAAATTTTACATAAAAAGAAGAATATTCAGATTATTGTACTCGCATTTGTTGTTGTCATCACAACTGTTAACTCCACTGACTCTTGTGGTCCTGCCAAGGATTGAACTCACTATCTTTGACTAACAAATTTTTAAAGATATTAGACGGCCATTCCTCACTTAATGGATTTGTTCAAAGCATTGGCAGTAGCTGAGTTCAAATTCAAGTTGAATTCCTTGCATTCACTTATGCGCAAATACCCTTGAGAAAGGTATTAATCCATCTCTTCCCTCCAGTTATGGGTTAAATAACAGAACAGATTGGGTTCTATATCCTTGGTTGGCAACCAGTCTACCACAGAAAGTAATGGCAAACTACTGCAGAATAATCTTCTACCCAGTCAGTCATGTCTCTTTCAAGACATGATCACCCAAGTGTATATCACATATGGCACTTAACTGATTGATTGGCAGTAGCAGACTTGTCTCCCTTCCTGCCAAAGTAGATTTAACCATTCGGCATTATTTAAGTTTACCAAAATTTCTCCTCTATTGTCTGGTGAAATGCTGTCATTCAGTTTGTTGATGAAGATTTATCAACAATGTTTCAGCCATTATTTCCTTCAGCCTTCATCAGGTATATCTCAGTCTGAGTACACCTCCAAGGGAACTTTGATTAGAACCCTTTATTTGAATCTATTGTTCCATGAGACAAGTGAATTAAAGCAAAGATTCATGAATTAAGTGATTTGGTAATTGTGAGTTCAATCCCTGGATCTGGTAATGTATATTTGAACTCAGTGGAAATGAGGTAATCAATAACCAAGCAGTACTAAAGCAAGAACTAGTCAAGTTATTCTTAGATATAGGCAGTGGAACAAGAACAATCTACCTTCATAGGTTATATAAATTATTCAGTTGGATATTCCTTGTAGGTTACTCAGATGATCATACATGTGACAAAGGCATGAACTGAGGTTGTTAATTGAACATTCTCAATTCTTGTGTTATAAATTTTAATTAGATATTTATTTATCTCTGGATTTCTGGGATAAAAAGTTATTATTATTTATACTATTCACATTTGGACTATTGTCCTCATCTTTATTGTTATTATCACAATGTTTCACTTGTTGTGCCTGCTTGCCTTCATCAGGTATATATTGATCTGAGAAACCTACCAGGAATTCTGAACTGAGCTTATTTATTCTACATATCTAGAGATGTCTCATCTAGTGTTTTTTTTTATTGTGTACTGCTCAGTTACTGCTGAGCATGTCTTGGGCAAGTAAACCTAGTAGAACCTATTCCTCACCAAGTTAAATCACAGCCACTATCCTCCAGCTTGAAGGTTCCCCTTGGTCACAGACACATGGCCATAAATTTTGTTGAGAGAATTCTTTGACTTCGCTGTTTACTTCAGTCTAGAAAGCCCTCCACCTACAAATGCAGTGTCATCACTACACTGGCTGTATACATAGCTACGGAACCCAGCCTGCCCATTGTACAAAATTGACCCTACAAGAAGGCTCATCTATTCTTTGACAAGTTTTATTTTTAATCATGCTCCTCAGAATAAAAGCCTGGTTGGGGAAACTAGTTTAGTTGCCGGTGACCAAATCAGGTGGCAAGTTGTATTGGGTTACATGGTACTCATAACAGTAATAGTGTGATCTGACATAAATAAAGTAAACGGTATTAAATGAATAAATCAGTAGAAGTAAGCCTGCCAAGTTCAATCAGTCTTAATTTTCTCCTGAATAAGAGAGATTATGTGTGCATTGTTTTAAATCTAGCAGAGAAAGACCCAAAAACAAAATATCCAAAACAAAATTTGACTCCTTTCTTTTTGATCTTTTCTATTTGACCTAACATGACCAACAGACAAAATCATAAGTATTTATAGTACACAAATGAAAATTCAAACCAAACAGAAACAACTTTTCACACTTGACTGGTGGAATCTCAAAAAAATACAAGATGTAGACAATGGAATCAGAGCAGAATGAATTTCTGCTCTAATTGTACTTGATATTGCAAAATTAAATATTATCATAATGATCTGAAATATTGACATCCCAGATCAAGGTAGTCTTAAAAATGCATGAAGCAGGCTACATACTCTACTTGTCAGGCAAGTTAAAATCAAGTGTACACTTACCAACATGCTCACCAATTACCCACCATATCATCATACAAGTTTTATGAGACACCAAGCAGCATATTACAGTTTTAATACACATGCTCTAACTAGAAATCTTTTCAATAGTAAACCCCACCTAGTACAGCATTGAGAGCTACTTAAGGTAAAAGTTAACTAAATAATGTCATATGAATGTAAAAAGAGGTGATAGAAAGTGAAGTCTATGAGGATATGGAGGATAGATAATGATTGGCCTTTGATTTGAAGAGGTTAAGATTGTAATGTTCAGGAAAGCATCAACTGGGCTGTCTTTGAGGAAGAAGGACTGAGTGAAACTTTTCTCCTTACAGTTGGAATATATAAGAAATGAGGGTGATTTGATTTTATGGTGGTAGTAAAGTATGTTCTATCTGTAAAGGCTTGGACTACTGAATTAAATAAATGGAGATCCTGTACAATTTAAATATGTCCCATGAGCATTTAGTATAGAATAGAATTGTTATTAACACCTTTGCTATTGTGGATGTACTTATACATCTTTAGAAAACTTATGTTGCCTGCTGTTGATATATATATATATATATATATATATATATATATATATAGTCATCCACAAACAGATCTCTTTCGCTGTATCACAGCTCATCAGTACGGTTAGACAGCCGATTGCCTTTTACCCAGGATTGAAACTCAACCGAATTGGCGTCAGTCGGCAATTCTACCTCTGAGCTACGGGCGCTTGGTAGAAGGAGGCAGACTTTTAGCATGTATATTATCATTATACACGCCCAATAGCTGTGAGTGTTTTAATTCACTGCTGAATGAACAATGCGAAGATGCCAGAGTAGCTACTGTTTTTCAAAGTCTACCATTCTTCCAGAGTGCTCAATCAGAGTGTGAATATATAGATATATATATATATTCATTTAGATATGTGTGAGTTTGTGACCCTAGGTTTTATGCTCTTTGATCACAAGAGCGTGAAACCCAGGGTAACAAATTCACATCTATTTAAATGAATATCTCAGCTCTATCACTGATATTGAACACTTTCAAATAAGTACAGTGCATATATATTATATAAATAATATAATATATATAACAAATTGCATATATATATATATATATATATATATATATATATACATTACACACACACACATACACACACACACACATATATATATATTTATTTATTTATTTATTTATTTATTCAGAAATTATAACATAAATATGTTATAATATCACTACAAAAGTAACTATTTTGTTTCGACAGTACTTTATATTTTCAAGAGACACTGAAATGTCAGTCCCTAATTTTTGTGTTATAAACTAACTAGTGTTTAGTGGTATTTTTGAATTAGCATATACAGCAAATGACAATTTCTGTTTTCTCCAAATTGGGTAAGCAGCCCTAGGAAACAACGCTAACAAAAAGAATTCCATGGATGAAGCCTGTAAGCAATATGGAAGTCTTAAAGAAGAACAGGTGAAGATGCTCATCCCTTGTTTCCTGTTTAGGATGCGGTTTCCGGTTTTCTCTTTTCCAATCTTTTCACTTTTATTTTTTCTCCAATTGGAGTAGATAGACTAAACTATCGCCCGGTTCACACTCCACCCACATCTATTGAACAGGTGAAGAGGCTCATCCCTTGTTTCCTGTTTATGATGTGGTTTCCGGCTTTCTCTTTTCCATTCTTTTTACCCTTACGTAGCCCCCTGCGCATCAGTGGTGTTATCGCCTTGCTTGGGGTGATATGATTAAAAAAAAAAAAAAATGTCAGCGCAAAGAACAGTTATGCTCTGAATCTGAAAGATGAAGCTGAAACTCCTTGGACACATAATGAAGAATGTTTAGTCCATGGTTTTCTCAGCATTCTTCTGTAGAACCACATTGTTTTGCCAGAAGTTTATATCCAGAAGTTGAAAAAATAATTTTTTATATTTGAAATCTGATTGGAAAGTACCTATTTTATATTGATGAAAAAATATCTGATATTTCTCATAATTGTTTCCTGTTTAGAATTCGGTTTCCAGTTTCTTCTGAAGTTTATTTCAGTTCTATAATTCTCACCTCTCTTCCTGAACTCTGAAATTTTATTTACTATTTTTTTATTTATTTTTCCCCTATAGGAGTAAATATGATTTCAGTTCTGAGTAACTTTCTCTTCCTGAAGATTTTTATGATATTGTGAATATAATGTTGTAGATATTTTTCGTGATGATTTATCAGAAACTCAGAACAAGAAAGAGCAAGAGGGTATATACAAATATAATATATTTTTTATTTATTTACTTTAACATGATGAGTGAATCATTTGATATCTGGTGTCACAAAAATGTTCATTTATAATGTGAATATTAGTAGCATGCTTGACTTGGAGAAAGTCTGAAATTGATAATTTTTAAGTCATGATAAATATTCGTATTTTTGGGCAGCTTGGATTTGTGACAGTGAAGTGTATTTGTGCTTAGTGATGCAGATGTTTTAAATTTGAAAGCAGGGATTTTGTTGAAATGTCATGCAAGTGGAAAAGGAAGACATGTTCGGATTCAGAATTTTTATTTTGTCTACTGTGGTCAAATGCCAGCTCAAGCCCCAGATAAGTTTGTACCGTAAGACAGCTGTTAATGGAGTAGAAGTGACATTAAGTCAATAGTTAGAAATTTTGGGTAGTAATTTTAATTTTGATTTGAAACAGTCTGGATACAATAATCGACACATACAGTTTAGTAACATCAGGGTCTCTTCGATGTGGGGGTTGCTGACAACTCTGACAAAAGAAACTTCTCTTACTCCCCAGTATGTTTGAACAGATGTCACTACTTTGTTTGAGAAGATGTCTTTGTATGTATATAAAATGTATGCACATGTGGGTGTATCTGTGCATGCATATACAGAATAGATCCCAAGTTTAGAGTCACCCGCATCATTTCATAGAATCCCCTAAAAACTGAAGGTTGTGTACCTTTTCAAGACTAATTCACCGGTTTTAGCATAACATTTCAGGCATGAATATATTCATTCAAATGGTATGTTAAAATCAACAAAAGAAACAGAATAATTCATGAAATAAAAATAGAATTTTAAATAGCATCAGTCAGTTAAGTGCCATACAGGATACATGCTTGGGCAAAAAAACATGACTCACTAAGCAGAAATTTTCCCACAGTAGGTTGCCATTAGTTTCTGTGGTAGACTGGTTGCCAACCAAGGCTATAGAATTCAATCAGTCCTGCCATTAAACCCATAACTGGAAGGAAGAGACAGATTAATACCTTTTCCAAGGGTATCTTGCATAAGTGAATACCATGAATATTAAAACTCAGCTCTTTGATTTCTTGTTCTGAGCTGATATCCACTGCACCACAACAAACATTCTTTAAATTGCATGGTTATGCATGACTGAATTGTTTTGTGCGTGCATTTGTACATATACATGTATATGTACACATATGTGGGTGTATATGTGTATCCATATATATATACACTATAGGCCCTAAGTGTAACTGCCACTGCCACTGCCACATGAAACATGTGTGAGAGAACTGATAACTGTGGGTGTATATTGTAAAAGGTTTTATTTCCTTTACAGTACTTGTGCAGCTGTGAAAACTGCAATTAAGACAAACAAATAACAAGAGCACATGGAGGAAGAATGTACACAAGGATAGATAATTACAGAATACGAAAAAATAGGGAAATAAACATTTAATAAATTTAAAGAAATAAACAATGAAATTTACTATAAATACAAAACAAGGGAACTTATAACAAGCGTTTAAATCAACAGGAATCATTTGAGTTGACAAAGCAATACATTTTTACAAATTAAGAAAGGGTCTAAAAGGCAATAAAACTTTAGAAGAATTAAATTCCATTGACTATAAAATTTGTCTAGGGTTTTCTGGAAAATGAATGGAAAAAATGTTAAATACCTCGTTGGCACCTCATGTGGTCTATGGCAATTGAGATAGTTACTCCCTAACAGTACCAAAAGTGAATGTGCTGCCATTGGAGATAACAAACTTACGTCTGACCTCTTAGAAGGTCTGAATCCAAAAGACTTTTAAGGGGGTTTGTATTTCTTACGCAGAGGCCAAAAATCCTAGATTCTAGAAAAGGTTGCCCTAAAAACAGCTTACTTGTTATATTTTTACTTACTTATTTTAACTTTACTATTTCTTTCTCATACTTATCATTTAGACCTCATAATTGTTTTAAGTCATCCTAAAATATAAGGAACTATATTTTCTGGCAACATTGTCCCAAGGGGTGACAAGGCTGCCGGTCATGATTACAGAGCTGGCTTCAGTGAGAAAATGAACCTGCTGATTTTTACATTAGGGTTTGTTAGCAAATGGTGCCTGGCAGCAGCTACACCAAGGTTATATATCTTTTCCAAACTAATTAACTAGTTTTAGCATAATATTTCAGTCATGAACATATTAGTTTAAATGGCATGTTAAAATTAACAAAGATGGATAAACAAACCAGGTGTCACTCTGTGGATCAACCTGCTTTTTTGATTTATATAAATGATCTGCCTAAGAATAATCTCATCATTTGTAAACATTTATGCTGATGATATGACTGTATATGGATGCATCTCTAAAACTCTTGATGGTCAGAGATTGGTGACGATCTCTTTTCCAATCTTGCAGGGCTTAAGGCCATATCACGTTGAATACACCAGTTCTTGCTCAATCACTGAAGTTAAGCAATGTTGAGCCTGGTCAGTACTTAGATGGGTGATCGCTTGGGAATACCAGGTGCTGTAAGCGTATAGTGATGGATGTGCATTGTGGTGCAGTGGATATCAGCTCGGAAAGAGAAATCGGTGAGCCGAGTTCGAATTCCAGTTGAATACTCTGCATTCACTTAAGCACTGGTACCCTTGGGAAAGGTATTAATCCATCCCTTCTTTCCAGTTATGGGTTAAATAACAATGGTAGGACTTGGGGACCCTGCCCTTAAAAACAAATCCCAATGAATCTTGATACTCAAAAAGAAAAAAGTATTACTAGACACAAAACTTATATAAAAACAATAATAAATTGTTGAAAGGAAAACGTATTACCAGCAATAAATAAATAAAATTTAGTTGGCAATAAATGGCCTGCTGAGGTTGATTTGTCATAAAAACAAAACAACCAACCAACCAATCTTGCAAAAATTACTCAGTGTGGTAAAAAAATGGCTGGTTACATTCAATGCCTTGAAAACCAAACTAATTACATTCCCTTATTGCTGATCGAACCCTGACCTACCACCAGTCACAACGACCAGAAAGATTATTGGGCCTCAAACTCACACCTGTTCTCAAGTGGAACTCAAGTACATGATTCATTGTTAAAGATACGGTTAAAATGTTTGGCTTTTTTTACCACTCCAGTATCTACCTAAGTGCTCCTGCTATCCTCTACCTTTTTATTAACCAGATCATGACAAAAATGCAGTACTGTTGTCGTATTTGACTGGGAGTTGCTCAGACCTTACTCTCCAGCTTTGACGGAGTTCAAAAGCATCCCCGTGCCCTTGTGGGTGCTGAATCATTCTCTACCCTCCAACCTCACCCTTACTATCTCTACTTTAGCGGAAAGTGTTTAAATGAACTACATTCCTGGTTCTACCAGTTCAAATCTTCATGGCAAGGACGCATTGTGCCATTTACACTGTAGTAAACCATCCACATGCCTCCAAACTCCACTCAAACAGCTTCTTCCCAAAACCCACTGCTCTGTGGAACCAACTCCTCAGAGGATGTTTCCTTAATCACTACAATCTTAATCTGTTCCTGTCTAGGTTTAACCACTATCTTCCCCTTCTAACTACGTAAATTGCCTCTTAACTTAATCCTCTAACCTGAGTGGTCCCCCGGGCTTTGTACAGGGTGAATCTTACTGTAAAACATATATATATAAACTAATTTATAAATAATGGAACTGTGTGTGTGTGTGTCCATTACCTATAGACTCCAAAATGGCTGAACTGATTTTCTTGAAAATTTACACAGTTGTACTATAAGTGCCTGCAAGTGTTCTTAGCTAGGTTTTGTGTCAAGGTATCCCCGATAAATATCGAAAATCGATAATTGAAAAAATCAGGTTATAGAAGGAGTGGTCCGATTTTAATCAAATTTGATACACTCATAAACAAAGACATAAGAAATGATATTCAGAAGTTTCAAGGTTGCAGTTCTTACAATAGTGCAGAAAATCAATAATATATATATAAAAGGCAAGATGTTTGTGTGTGTGTCTGTTTATCTGCCTGTATGCCTGTATTTTTTTAGCCCTATTATTTTAGTTTTTGCTTCGGGTTTGGCACTAAGTAGGTATAATTGTAGTTCTTAGTCTCAGCCATGATAGCATTTACTCAGAGGACTTATTTAGCCTTCAAAATTCAGTTAATAATGAAAAAAACTTATTTGATATCGATACCAGGAAATCAAAATTTGCCTTACATCTATTCATTTTTCTTTTAGTCTACGGTTTCGCTTTAACTGGAAACAACTATTGCTTTTTAATCTTTTGTGCCAACGTCCAAAGAGTCTAAGCCCCAGGACCATGGATTAGTTTTAAAGCTTTCATTACACCTGAGCAATGCCGGGCTAATGCTAGTATATATATATATATATATATATATATATATATATATATAATACACTTAATATATACACTTAGAGTATATGGCTTATTTAGTTTTTTCAAACTACAGTTTGATGTTCTAACTACTAATATATCATCTGTGCAGTAACTTACTTTCATACTGATGCTGAAGTTTATTCAGTACAAGTTTCAAGAGACACTCAAGTTAGGGGAATACTATTAAAATGGTTATGATGAATAAGGTAAAGGAAGAGGTTGTGGAAGGAAGTAAATTTTACGAGTGTTATGTTTGATATGTCTCACAGTTTTAGTACTCGATATGTAATACACAGTGTTGTGTGATGTAGTGTGAAATATATGACTAGAAGTTTTAATTCCATATGGTAAGCAAATTCTCCTTAACAGGCCTATAGGGGTGTTGAGTGTGGCGACTTCTTTAAATTTTTTGTCAATCTGAATTTGGTTGTAGGCAGATCTCAAGTCAATTTTAGCAAAATATTCCATGTTTGCCCATTCATGGCTCACTGTTTTGATGTTTGGTAATGGAAACAAGTCCAAGCATATCTGGGGATTTACTACAATTTCATGATCACCACATATCCACAAATCTCCATCATCCTTTTTTATTGCTACAATAAGTGAGGTTCATTTACTTCCACCATGTTTAACTTTTTCAAGAATTCTTTGCTTGATCATGCAGTTTAATTTAGCTTCCACTAAAGGCAGTATATGTACTGGTACTTTTCTGGCTTGAATGTATTTGGGATGGTAATTTTCTTTTAATCAAAAACTCTCTTTGTATCCTTTTAGAATTTCCAGCTCACCCTCTTGTGCTTCCATGGTGTTTATTAATTTTGACTGTATCTACTTTTACTATGTCAGTACCTAATAATCAGTGGTCCTTCTCGCAAGCTACTACCACAATTTAAATAACTTCAAATTGAGTATCAGTCTCAAACATGCTATAGAAGGTACCCAACATCTTTATTGTTGTTCTGTCAAATTATTTTAACTTTAAACCACTTTCTTTTGAGTTGGGTTGGGTTTGATCCAAAAATTTTTTGGAATTAAGATTATCTTGCTACCCATGTCAGCTTGCATGCTAAATGTATAGCCATTTATTTTCATGTTCTCTATACCATTCTTTTGTGTATTTACTGCAAATACACCGGCTTCCTGCTTTTTCTTGGGGTGGGTGGAGGTTATTACTTTCATTTTTTACTACATGTTTTTCACTTCTGCAGACAGTCTTAACTAAAATGATTAATTTTTTTGCATTTAAGTCACTGTTTACCCAACACCAGACACTTGAATTTATTCTTTTCATGCGCTATTCAGCAATAATTTCATTTTACATTGGCTTTGGTTATGTTCACCCTGTATGACTCTAACTCTTCTCTTGGCTGGTTGAAATTTCTGATTTGCTCCAGCTGCTGTAAATAGTCTGCACTTAATTCTAAGTTCATATGGCCGCCTTGCATGCATTCCAGTACTTGATGTTTATGCTGTGAGTCATTAAGTCTTTCAGTTGTTTGTAATAGAATCAGCTCATCTTCATTTGACGTGCCTTGGGTTCTTAGTTTCTCAAATTCACAGTGTTTTGCCTGTCCTTTGAGTCTGTGTATGTACTGCATAATAGATTTCTCCAGCCACCACCTGGCTTCTAGAAATTTTGTCTTTTCAGCAACGACTAATCATCTTTTCAGCCTGATGTTTCTTTTTATTAAGCTAACAACTTCCTAAAAAGACATCTTCTCTAATTCTTGTGGGTATGTCATTGTGGAGATTTTATTTAACGCCTCACACCCCACAGAAGCCATAAACAAGTCGATTATTTGGTTCTGTCCAGCTTCCATTCTTGAGTCTTTGAGATTATGCACTTTTGCTGTAGCTGTAAAGACTTTTATCCAAATCTTGACGTATTCAAGATCATCCATGGGACCCAAGCATTCTATCAGTGATGACATTTATTATGTCTGATATATCTCACAATTTCAGGACTTGATATGTGGTATGCCATTATGCATGACGTAATAGCCGCCCAACAGTTAGTGGCTTAGCACTTAAATACAACTCAGCTCATTTGCAAAGGATACCACAATGAGGATAAGTAGGATAGATAAGAAATGACCCTTAATTTGAACAGATTAAGATTGTAGTACTCAGGGAAATATCTATGTGGGAGACTGTCCCACAAAGTAACAGTTCATGAGGAAAAATCTGACTAATCTTTGTTTGGCACAGGACCATAAGTAGCGAGGATTGAACTTGCAACTCAGTATTAATATTCAACCAAAGTAGCTCATTAACCATTACTCTATACTGAGATATCCATATCCCCTTCTGTGTCAGTTCAGATTTTGTTACTGACTTCAGAAAAATTCAATGAATTACTTTCATTGGCTTTATTAAGGTCAGCTTCATAAGTATTTTTTGAATTAAGTGGTTAATGTCATTGTGATTTACTTAACAGCAGAACAAGACAAAACCTGTAATTCAGATTACTTATGTTTTTCAAACCTCATGATGTATTCAAGAACAATTCTGATCCAACACAGCATGGGGTAGAGTATAAATTATACAACAACATAAAACATTGAACTGAAACAAACGTTGATTGTTCATGGTGGAAATGATTTAGATTAAAATAGATTAAAGAAGTTTTTAACAATCCAGTTTTTGTTTGTACAGGCACTGACACCTGGAAGCTCATTGGTAAAGAAATAAACTATCAATCTGTTGTTAAAGTTCTCCATCGTAATATAAAATATTGTCAGTGCTCAGTTTTTAACAAAAGTATTTGTCAAGCCTGGATATGCGCTGTGGTGCAGTGGATATCAGCTCGGAATAAGAAATCAGAGATTCGAGTTCAAATTCCAGTTGAATTCTTTGCATTTACTTACACGCAAATACTCGTAGATAGACTAAACTATCGCCCGGTTCATACTCCACCCACGTCTTTTGAACAGGTTTAGAGGCTCATCCCTTGTTCCCTGTTTAGAATGTGGTTTCCGGTTTTCTCTTTTCCAATCTTTTACGTAGCCCCCTGCACATCAGTGGCATCACCTTGCTCGGGGTGACATGATTAAAAAAAAAAAACTCTTGGGAAAGGTATTAATCCATCTCTTCCATCTAGTTATGGGTTAAATAACAGGACAGATTGGGTTCTATAGCCTTGGCTGGCAACCAGTCTACCACAGAAAGTAATGGCAACCTACTGCAGGATAATCTTCTGCCCAGTCAGTCATGTTTCTTTCGAGACATGATCACCCAAGCGTGTATCCCGTATGGCACTTGACTGACTGACTGATTTGTCTTGCCACAAATAACTCTTATTACCCCCAACAAAATAGTGGAGACAAGTGAACAAAATATCCCTTTAGTGAAACAACACTGGTCTTAAGTTCCTTTAGGATATCAGTCATTGTTTTTTTGTTTTTTTTGAGAATAATTTTTACATTGTTACCTCCATAGATATAAGTCTCAAAAAATGTGTACCCAGTTTGCACAATGAAAACAAGCTAAAACACTCTGCATAAAACCACTTTTCCCATTGGGCTAGTTTGTAGATATAGAAAAATAACAGAATATAAATAAACAAATAATTAGAAAAACAGATTTTCATCATATGTCTATTCAGAATGAAGTCATATTTCAACAAACCAATCAGAAACTGTCCCAACCAGAATATGAATATCATTATAGTCTAGTGAGCAACTTAGAAGCATGATCTGTTTCCAACCAATGTATAAGGTCACTGATCATGAGTCAGAAACTAAGTGTCAGTTTTTATGTAGATCTTTAGATATGTATGTTATGAAATGAAATGAAAAGTTAATCTAAATCAGAATTGAGGAACTAATTTTATCATTTCTTCTGTTAATTATTGTGGTTGGTTAAGGCCAAGAAGAAAGACACAAAAAGAAGAAGGTAGGTTGAACTAGTGTATTGGAATAACAGAATATATATCTAAACTTATTTATAAATGGATCTTTGTGTGTGTGTGTGTGTGTGTGTGTCTTTGTCTGTGTGTGTGTGTGTGTTTGTTACCTATAGACTCCGAAATGGCTGAACCGATTTTCTTGAAAATTTACACAGTTGTACTATAAGTGCCTGCAAGTGTGCTTAGCTAAGTTTTGTGTCGAGGTACCCCCGATAAATATCGAAAATCGATAATTGAAAAAATTGGGTTATAGAAGGAGTGGTCCGATTTGAATCAAATTTGATACACTCATAGACAAAGACATAAGAAACGATATTCAGAAGTTTCAAGGTTGCAGTTCTTACAGTAGTGCAGAAAATTTGATATCGATACCAGGAAATCAAAATTTGACTTACATCCATTCATTTTTCTTTTCAGTCTACGGTTTCGCTTTAACTGGAAACAACTATTGCTTTTTAGTCTTTCGTGCCAACGTCCAAAGAGTCTGTGCTCCAGTACCTTGGATTAGTTTTAAAGCTTTCATTACACCCGAGCAATGCCAGTCTATACTGCTAGTACAAAATAAGAGTGTTATAAATCAGCATATAAAAGCGTCCATCCCAACTGTGTCTCAACTGCCTCCTAAGAAATCTCACAGGTTAGTATTTATGATGGAGGA
Source organism: Ascarosepion bandense (assembly GCA_037127315.1). NCBI lineage: Eukaryota > Metazoa > Mollusca > Cephalopoda > Sepiida > Sepiidae > Ascarosepion > Ascarosepion bandense. The sequence continues at coordinate 299,804 of JBBBDQ010000432.1, forward strand.
AGAGTTCATTCCAATGTAGATAGGGCACCATGACAATAATATAGCTGCAGACAAAATATGACACATGTTTAACACACACAGTGATGCATTGATGCACACAATATTTATCTTCTACTATTTACAATAGCAACTTAGACATCCATATAGCCATGTGTTGACACCAAAATATTCATACTCTTATCTCCCACATTTTTCAATGCAGCAGCTACATTTGAATGCATATATATAAATATGTATTCTTTAAGGCAAAAGCTATTAAAGACAATAGATATTTTGTGTCAATTAATTTTATTGATTGACTTTTTCAAAATTACAAATATGCTTTTTCAGAAAAGGAGGAAATTCTGTCAGAAATATGGTTCAAGCTTTTGACTTTCTTCAGTCAGTATCAAAATTCTAGATTCTCCCCCCCCACACACCCTCTCTCTCTCTCTTTCTCTCTCTCACTCTCTCTCTCTCTCTCTCACTCTCTCTCTCTTTCTCTCTCTCAAGCACCAAGACTTTTGCTTTTGAACTCATGAACCTCCAGCGTAACACAAGGTCCCGTTGGTATTACTTCTACCAAAATCTAAAAGAAAGAGTGAGAATAAGAGACAGACAACAGGAATTGCCCCATTTTTGTTGGCAAGACTGGCAAAACTATGTAGAGATAACCCACAAGTTATTTGCAAACCATTCTTCAAACTTTATATAAAATTGAATGTCCTTTCTGTTTTGGTGGATCTTTGTCACCAAGTCATTGTGGCCTGTTAGGACCAGGAAGAAAGACACAGAAACAAGAAGGTAGATTCAAACAATGTATTACAATAACAGAACATATATACAAGTACAGGTGTTAGTAATCAGTGAATAGAAGTATAGGTCCAAACAGTATAGTTATGCTGCATCTCAACTGTCTCTAAACTGTTACATGACTGCCTCACAGCTGCATCCCCTGAAGTCACTCAGGTTAGTCTATATGGAGGAGGAAGAGTCCATTCCACTGTAGAATAGAGCACCATAACACTTTTAAAATTTAAATCATACTTTTCAGTAATCACTATACTATCAAATATTATTTTTGCAGTTATTTTGTGTTCTGGGAATTTTAAAAATATTTTTTATATATAATTTAAAGTTAATTGCTTTATGCAATTTAAGCTTCTAAAAGGCTTCATAGGAATCATGAACTTTTGGACAACAGTCGCAAACCTATATTTTCAGTAAACAATTTAAAAAGTAATTTTATGATTTAAAATATAGGATAACTTTTTTGAGAATTTATCAATGATGAAAAAATGTAGATTATATATTAAAAATGACATTCATACTTTTATCCTAAAGTAGTAACATACAATGTGTTAATCAACAAATGTTTCTTTATTGCGTGCCAGAAACAGAATGAATTTAAATCCAAAACAAAGAACAGAAATACAAAACAAACAACAGAAATACAAACACAAGTCTTTATAAATATTTACTAGGCTTAACTTAAGTGTGAGTGGGTTAACTGTTAACAACATACAAAATGGAATTGTAGATTTGAATTCAAATTCCAACTGAGATAGTTTGTATACAATTCAAGCTAATGCTCTCGAAAAAAGGTATGGATTTATGGAAAGTTACTGAGTGAATATTTGACCTCATAAAACATTCAACTCATTCCAAAGAAAAAAAAAAGGAGAAGAAGAAAGTAGATAAAATCTAAATTCAAAGTGTCATGTAGAAGAAATGTCAACTCAAAACGGAAGATGTCATGTAGAAAGAAGTGTCATCAACAACACGTGGTTGAATGCTGATCACCAGATAACAAATAAAATTATAAGAATGGATTATTCCACTGGGGATCATGTGACCACAAAATTAACCTATATTAAGCACCAGACAGAAATCTGGGTGGATCAACTGAGGGGATCAACCGGATTACGAGTAGCAGCAGCAATTGTACTAGTTACAGCCGAGTAGCAGAGTTCAGTGTTCACAGTGTGATACTATTTAGTCCTTCAGTAGATGAGTCTAGAGGACTCCCAAGAGAGGATACTATGTATTGTCAGAAGAAATTATACCACCAGCACATCTAAGCTTACAGCACTGGCATTCCCAAGCAATTATCTATCTAAATACTGAACAGAGTCAATATTGCTTAACTTTTTGAACATATGGAAATTAGTGTTTCAGCATGATCTGACCGTAAGCCCTGTCTGTACTTTGAGAAGCACCATTTATATTCGAAGATTTGTTCAGACAATTTAAATCTTTTGCATTGTTTATGTTGTTATGTTTCAACCAAGTTGGTTTTCTTCAGGTGCAGAATTCCTTAAAATTATGGTAAAATCAATGACACTAAGAAGGAGTGCAGTTGTCTAAACAAAGCTTAGAATATTGATTGTAACTTCTCGCTTTTATTATGTGAAAATAAAACACACTTATATACTGACATTTTTATGATATAATCTATAGGAGAGATATTACTTATTATGAAAAAAATTAATTCACTCCAAGCAAGGCAATAATGCCATTAAGATGCTAAGTGGTCCTGGAAACAAAAAAAAATTTTTTAGAAGAAAATGAAAACTATATCCTAAACAAAAAACAAAGAATAAACCTCTACTCCTGCTCAAAAGACTGAGAAGGGGAGTGTGAACTGGACAATGGGTGAACCTGACCTTGCTATATATATATATTTTCTAAACATATACTGTTAAATATAAGAGACAATGAATGTCTATTATGTTTAATCATGAGTCGTTTTAAACATCGTATTTTGACTTTAATTTCAGTTAAAAATAAAGACAAAAATTCTCCAACATTTGGATAATTTTTTATTAAGTTGGTTCTAAGCTTTCAGTTCACATGAGCCATCTTCAGAGAGGTTATAAGAACGGTAACACAATAACATCCATCATAAAATCATTGCCTATGGTTACTGTACTCCTTGCATTCACTTACGTGCAAATACCCTTGGGAAAATTATTAATCTGTCTCTTCCCTCCATTTATGGGTTAAATAACAGGACAGATTGGGGTCTATAGCTTTAGTTGGCAACCTACTGTGGAATAATCTTTTGCCTAGTCAGTCATGTCTCTTTTGAGATATGATCACCCAAGCATGTATTACATATGGCACTTAAGTGACTGACTGAGTTTGAGGAAAAAGAGGTGAATTCCTAATTTTCCCAAGGATATTTTCCCATAAGTGAACAAACCCAACTGAAATTGGAACTTTGTTCTCTGATTAAAACTTCCAAGCTATTATACCACCTGCACATCCAAACTTACAGTATCTTGTATTTCCAAGTGGTTACTCATCTAGGTAGTGATCAAGTTTAATATTGCTTAATTTGGTGATCGTAGAGGAACTAGTGCTTCATTTTGATATAGCAGTAAGTATAAAAATTTAGTATGTGGAATGAATGAATACCAAATATTTTGGATAATGAAGTGTATGGATTCATTATAACAAATTTAGTCTAGGAGATAAGGAAATTAATACATGAGGAGAGACTTGTTTAGAATTATGCTAAATTGAGAAAGGATGAAGTTCCAGTAACATTTGCTGTACCATCAAAACAATTTTCTCTTTTTAATGTATTCTACTGAAATGGGAAGGATTATTCTATGGCCATAGGTCTTATATGCTATTAGATATTATAATATTAATAATATTAATAATATTATTAATAATGATAATTAGATATGCTATTAGATATTATAATATTAATAATATTAATAATATTATTAATAATAATAATTAGATATGCTATTAGATATTATAATATTAATAATATTATTAATAATAATAATTAGATATGCTATTAGATATTATAATATTAATAATATTAATAATATTATTAATAATAATAATTAGATATGCTATTAGATATTATAATATTAATAATATTATTAATAATAATAATTAGATATGCTATTAGATATTATAATATTAATAATATTAATAATATTATTAATAATAATAATTAGATATGCTATTAGATATTATAATATTAATAATATTAATAATATTATTAATAATAATAATTAGATATGCTATTAGATATTATAATATTAATAATATTATTAATAATAATAATTAGATATGCTATTAGATATTATAATATTAATAATATTAATAATATTATTAATAATAATAATTAGATATGCTATTAGATATTATAATATTAATAATATTATTAATAATAATAATTAGATATGCTATTAGATATTATAATATTAATAATATTAATAATATTATTAATAATAATAATTAGATATGCTATTAGATATTATAATATTAATAATATTAATAATATTATTAATAATAATAATTAGATATGCTATTAGATATTATAATATTAATAATATTAATAATATTATTAATAATAATAATTAGATATGCTATTAGATATTATAATATTAATAATATTAATAATATTATTAATAATAATAATTAGATATGCTATTAGATATTATAATATTAATAATATTAATAATATTATTAATAATAATAATTAGATATGCTATTAGATATTATAATAATCAAGTAACTAGATTTTTTTTAGAATTAATAAATTACTAAATAAATTTTTTTTTTATAAGCGTTTCATCCCGAGCAAAGCATGTCACTGCCACTACTGCGCAGGGGGCTACATAGAGTGGAGAAAGGATGATTAAATATAAGAAATGTCAGAGGGTGGGTGATAGGCAGGTAGGGATACCGAGAATGGTTAAATATAGGAAATGTCAGAGGGTGGGTGATAGATGGGTAAGGATACCGAGAATGAGGGTTGGGTAGATGAGAATGTTCTGAGAATAATTGGGAGTTAGAGTGATAGGAGGTGTCTATTGACCCTACATTTAAACACCTGGAGATTGTAGCTGTCGGGAAAGCAGACTTGTGGCAGGGAGTTCCACAGGCTGGAAGCGTGAGAAAAGAAGCTGTTGGAGTAGAATTTACAGTTACATCTTATCTGTTTAACTGTAAAATGGTGGGACCTAGTTGCTAATCTAGTATCTCATGTAAATTCCTGCTTAGGCGGCACCATTTCTCTAAGTTCATCAGAGCAGAAGCCATGAAAGTACTTGTAGAAGAGGCACAGGGAAGCCACATCACGCCGGTGAGAGAGTGGTTGCAGCCGGTCTGCCAAGTCAGTATCAACCATGTTACAGATCCTCCTTTGTATTTTGTCAAGAAGCCCAAGGAGAGCAGCAGGGGCACCCAAAATTCTCCTGTAACAATGTATCTTACTAAAATGGGAAGGGTTATTCTATGGCCATAAGTCATTTATAGCACCAGATATTGTAGTAATCAAGTGACTACACTTACTTTATAATTGATAAATTGCTAAAACACCTGTAACAAAATTGTTTTATTCTAATTTCATTATTAATTCAAAAGTAAACAAAATGCCATCAACTGAAATCTTTCATATAAATTTCTTCTCGCCTGTTCACTCATATATTTGTGTTTGGAGACTTTAATGCCCATCACATCAAGTGGCTGGAATACTCTGTCACAGATCTTGCTGGTGTCCATACCATGAACTTTTCAATCACTCAATCCCCGACACAAGTAATGGATTTCCCCACGTGTTTCTCTAATAACCCTAATGAACCTGACTCACTGCTAAATCCTTGCTTTCTATGGTTTCTATTAATATCTCCTCCCACTTCCTCTCACCCCAGGAATCTCTGACCAGCAGAATATCTTACTGTTACCAAAGAGCAGACTGGGAGTCGTTTTGCGATTTCCTGTGTGAGACTACTTGGAAGAAAATTTTTAGTCTTTCCGTTGAAGACTATGCATCTGAGGTCTCCTCTAGTGTTAAAGCTGGCATCAATGTTTTTCATCCCAGCTAGGAAGCTATGACTTAAATCTCATTCGTTGCCCTGGTTCTTCCCTGTTTGCTCAGCCACTAATGCCCACAGGAATCACTTCTTCTGGATTTATTGGAGCCACAGATCTGACCATAATAGGCACCTTTTTGTTTCTGCTAGTAATGAGTATAAGAGGATTCTAAATGATGCTAAGCTGTTGTTTGCTGACAGAATGATGCAGCATAAAGCCTTCCAAAAGTTTGGCTCCAAAGACTACTGGCAGCACTGTAAAAATGTATTAAACAACAGCAAGTCCTCAATCCTCACTTTAATCAATAAATTTGAGGTCCTCACATTTTCACGTATACTTGCTTCTCTGACAGCTACAATCTCCAAGAATTTAAATGCAATGTCAATTCCCATCTCTAATCTCCTAGACTCACTTCCTTTACTTGACAACCCTTGTATCATGTTCTTTTCCTCATCCATGTATCTCTCTTCACACCAGTGTTCTCATCTTTCTCTTACCCATTCTCTGACCCCCCCTATAACATGTTCCTCTTTCTCATCACTCTCCTCTTATGTAACCACCTGCATACCAATGGCAGTTCTGCTTTGCTTGGGGTAAAATGATTATAAAAAAAAATACCCTTGGAAAAGTATAAAACTATCTCTCTTTAGAGTTTGAAGCTAACCTAGCTCTTGGTTGTCAGAAAGATAGCTTCTTCTTCTTCTTCTTCTTCTTCTTCTTCATGTGCCATGTCCCTTCAGGACGTAGGTGATCATGAACTTCCACTTGGCTCTATCTCTTGTCTCTCTCAATAATTTTTCTCTTGGTATCTCTTCCAAGCCCTGCTCTGTCAACCTAACAAGTACATCTCGCGCTGCTTTCCCCTGTCTCTTCTTTTATTTATCTGACCTGTGAGTATCAAGTTCTTCAAGCCCTCCTTCTTCATTACATGTTCCAAGAACCTCATTTGTCTCTTCCTGATATTTATTATCAGTTTTCTTCTTGTTTGCATCCTTTCCAACACCTCATCATTGCACACATGCTCTGTCCATGGTATCCTCAGCATCCTTCTGTAAAACCACATTTCTGCTGCCTCAAGACTTTCCTTCATCTTTGATGAGATTATCCAGCATTCACTTCCATACAGAAGGACAGATATCACATAGCAATTCAGCTTTCTTTTCTTTGTTTCTAATTAGATTTTTCTGTCTTTCATTACTCTGGTTAACTTCTGAAATGCATCTTTGGCCATGTCAATGTGTCTTTGGATCTCTGTAATGAATTCAAAACCAGTTGGATGTGGGGTTAACAATTCTTACTTAGATGAAAACTATTTGCTGCAGAAACCACAGTAGCAAAGCTGAGCATGGGAAAGCTATGGCCTTAAATACCAGAGGAGAGTTTGCCAAACATACTTACATCTATAGCTGTTTTCAGACTATTTCAAAGAAATTAAAACTGTTATAACCCAATATCTTAACAAGAATGCTAAACGTATGAGTGATACGAAATAGATTTCTCAGGAATGATTTGAAAAATAAATCATTCAATGAAGTCAATAAAAAAAACAAGATTGAGTTTGTGGTGAGTGTTAAATAATAACTCCCTTTATTCACTCACTTTAAATTTGGGGTACGGAAGAAAAAGACAGAAAGGAAGTTACAAGCTTATGTGAAATTTTAAATATTGGACCAATGAAACTGTGGCTTCTCAGAAATTGACTGGTGTGCTGAAAGGGAGGAGGAAATAAATTTGCAAGCCAATGTGAAATTTTAAATATTGGACCAATGAAACTGTGGCTTCTCAGAAATTGACTGGTGTGCTGAAAAGGAGGAGGAAATAAATTTGCAAGCCAATGTGAAATTTTAAATATTGGACCAATGAAACTGTGGCTTCTCAGAAATTGACTGGTGTGCTGAAAGGGAAGAGGAAATAAATTTGCAAGCCTATGTGAAATTGTTTTGGATCAATAAAAATCTTGTCTCAACAGAAATTAGCTGTTGAAGCAGAAAGAAGAAAAAGAAGAAAGAAGTGAGCCTATACAAAATTCTGTTTTACCTAAAATGAGTACATCGATCTATTAAATAGAAGAATGTCTGGGGTCATGTCAAATGTTTTATTTCAGTTCCTTGTGACAAGTGACCAGTGTTCAAATTCTTGCTTGTGTAAAATTACTCACCAATTATATTACCAAACTTAACCAAACATGCAGAAATGTCAAAGAATTTTCTCTCAACCATTCAAATATGGTCCTGGGTATGATGCTAAACTGCATCCGGCAGCAAGGCCTCTGATTTGGAGGTTGTGAGGAGCATGGGACCACCTCTTAATTGCTGTTGTTCCCAGGTCTACCCTGACCCAGAGTGATAGCACCTGTCCCCAAGCTGAATTCATTGTAAATTTTTAATGACCAAAATTGTTAGAGGTTAATTATCCAATTTAGATTGTACTTTAATGCAGTATTCAAATGTATTTTTCTTTATAAAATCTAGTATCCATTGCTTTATAAAGCACAAATCCTGTCAGCTAAGTTCAAAAGTCAAGTGATGTCAACCAACCTTCTTTATCAATAGATAATGAAAGCTACTGAATATCTTATGAACCAGCTCAAGCAAGGATGATGAAATGACAAAACCTGATATTATATCAGTCAGTTAAGTGCCATACATGATACACTCTTGGGTGATCATGTCTTGAAAAAACATAACTGATTGCGTAGAACTTTATCCCACAGTAGGCTGCCATTACTTTCTGTGGTAGACGGTTGCTAACCAATGCTATAGAACCCAATCTGTCCTGTTATTTAACCCATAACTGGAAGGAAGAGATGGATTAATACCTTTACCAAGGGTATTTGTGTATAAATGAATGCAAGGAATTCAACTGGAATTTGAACTTCGCTCCCTGATTTCTCATTCCAAGCTGATATCCACTACACCACAATGCACATCCTGATATTATATATTATGTCAAAAATATATCCTCAACACTAAAACCCTGCTATATGAAAAATTGATACTAAATTAATAAAAGACACACAAAATTAAAAACTGCATATTGCTGAAATAATTAAATAAAATTAACAGCTTTAATGGATTTTGTAACAATATATTGTATTAAGAAAAGAATTCTTGTAACTTTTTATAGGTGTCTGATTGATCTATCAAGATGATTAAAAAAAAAGAGACAAGGTAACATTTAATGAAAATAGGAGAAGGTATCATTTGACAAAAAAAGAGACAAAGTATCATTTAAATAGAAAAAGATTCAAGGTAGCATTTAACAAAAAAGGAAGATAGAGTAACATTTAACAAAAGAAGAGACAAGGTAAAATTTAACGAGAAAGAGATCCAGATGTATCATTTAATAGAAAAGGACCCAGGGTAGTATTTTTTTTATTGGTATCATCTCAAGCAAGACAGGGCAGTAAAACCACTAAAACACAAGGGGTTACAGCACATGGAAGAATTACAAACAGAAGCATTAACACTGAGCAAAAAGAGAAAAGAGAAATCAGGAGGACAGTAGATAGTGATTAACATTGCTTTTAAATTTTCGCAGAATTAAGTTGGCTGGAAAGTAGGGAACCAGAAGGTGAAAAGTTTATGAAAAGAAACTGCTATCATAAAACTTACAGCTACATCTAGCCAGCTCAACTGTAAATTGATGAGATCTCAATATTGTGCTTAAATTCATAAAATCATACCAGAGTGTGGTGGTGTTTTAACGTAACTGAAGACGGAAACAAAACCCCTCTAATAGGCTTTACAGAACTAATTTCGCAACACAAGAGCATGCAGTAAACGCAAGAGCAGGTAAACAAAATGCCGAAGAAAGAAAAGAACTCAGCCTTTTTAAAGGAAAAAGAACGTGTGCAAAATCACGTGCAATAGAAATTTTTACGAAAATATAACAATCTCCCCCCACTAGTAAGAGAGATTGCAAGGTGGGTGTATATATTATTTTATTTATTTTATTTATAAGTCCAGTCGCTGAACTGGTCTACGAATCCTGCTAGACCGCCGCGGGGGCAGTTCACTATTCGAAGGACTGGCAGGTCTCTGGGAAGGCTGATTCTCTATTTCCTCCGCATTAAGTGTAGTGTCAACTGGACTTGTTTCAATCAAACGGACCGGGTCTGCATTTGCAAGGTCGGGTCGAGCATTCTCAGCAGGACCCTGATGTTCATCAGAGCGTGGAAAGCGAGCCAAATGTCTTAGCGTCACTGAATCCTCCCGGCCGTCATCATGCCGTATTCTTGCATGAGTAGGGTTGGCCTCGAGGAGTTCCACCACCTCTACGATCGGGTCATACTTGCTCCTGTTGCCAAACCGTTTCAGCAGTACCCTTCCAGGTTCGCAGAGCCAAACAGGTAAGGCAGTACCGGTAGAAGAGCGCCTTTCAAATTTGAACAAGCGTTCGTGGGGAGTCACATTTGTACTAGTGCATAGTAGGGAACGAATAGAATTTAAAACATCGAGCAGAACGTCCTGCCAAGCACTAAGGGGTAACCGTTTAGATTCCAAGGCCAATAATATTGAGTGCCAAATAACGCCGTTGTAACGCTCGCACTGACCGTTGCCTCTTGGGTTGTATGCAGTGGTGTTACTGCACCCAACACCAAGTCTCGTCAGGAAATTTCTGAACTCCTCGGACACGAACGACGTTCCTCTATCAGAATGGATGAAAGTGGGGAGTCCAAAAATAGAAAAAATATTCGTCAGGTTGAATAGTTCCGTCACAGATTTGGTATCCAAGCAAATTGATAGAACGAAGCGAAAACTTTGATTTTTCTCGGTTTATTTCGAGGTTGTATGTTGAGGCAGCCTTTAAGAAACGTTCCAAATTAGCGTCATGCTCCTCTTGAGTTTTACCACAAATAGTAATGTCATCAATGTAAGAAAAAGTTCCGGATAACTTATTTTCAGAAATAAAGGAATTCATAAATCGTTGAAAGGCAGAAACCCCATTAGTGAAACCCATGGGTATTCGTTTGAATTGATACAAACGATTTCCAGCTTGAAAAGCCGTGTAAGGCCGATCTTCGGGACAAATTTCGATCTGGTAGTAAGCTTTAGACAAATCAATCGTACTAAAAATGATACTGGGCAATTTGGTTTACGAGATCCTCAATCCGAGGCAAAGGGTACGCGTCAAGTAGTGTGAAACGGTTAATGGTTTGGGAAAAATCAACCACCAATCGTTTCTTTCTATTAGGCGACGAAGTCACAACAATTTGAGCACGCCACGGTGAATAGCTGGTTTCAATGACATCGTCTTCAAGCAGTTGAAGAATTTCTTTTTCAATAAATCGGGCATCCTCCGCACGGTAGTTTCGGGATTTAGTAGCAATGGGTCTGCAATCAGGGGTCAGGTTTCGGAACAATTTTACAGGGGCACAACTGATCCTGGTTAGCGCGCAGATTTTTAAAACTTCCTGAGATCCACCAAAAGAAATAGTAATACCCCGGTGTAGTTTCAAAAACGGCATTCCGAGTATAATGTCCATACAGAAGTCAGGAAGCACAGTAAGGTCAATCTCTTTATATTCGCAACCATTGAAGAAAACGTTCTCGGTGCAATATTCAGACAGTTTAAGGGAAACGGCGGATGATGCCATAGAAATTACGGAGTTCCGTTTTAAAGTGGGCAGTCTCATTTTTTTGACAATACGGGCACTGATAAAATTATCAGAACTGCCGGTGTCTATAAGGGCAGTTAACTTTTTCCCTTTTAACTCCACAGTTTCGGTGATAGGAGGGCAACTATCACCACCTTTAGCACGGGCCCCTATGATAGCAGAAGAAGAACGTGAATGTGTCGGTAGAGTAGAACGGCAAACTTTAGAAAAATGCCCGAGTTTACCACAGCTTCGACATACCTTATTGCGGGCAGGGCAGAGGCGGCGGTCGTCCTTAAAGTGACGTCTCCCTCCACAGTTGTAACACTTGCCACGAACAGGAAGGGCAGCAGAGAACAGTACAGAGTCACACTTCATTGGAGAATCAGTTAGAGCAGAATTTTTAGAAATACCAGTGGCCTCCTCGGCAGAATCGGCAGAATGTGTTGCGAAATTAGTTCTGTAAATTGTGGTGGTGTTTTAACGTAACTGAAGACGGAAACAAAACCTCTTTAATAGGCTTTACAGAACTAATTTCGCAACACAAGAGCATGCAGTAAACGCAAGAGCAGGTAGACAAAATGCCGAAGAAAGAAAAGAACTCAGCCTTTTTAAAGGAAAAGGAACGTGTGCAAAATCACGTGCAATAGAAATTTTTACGAAAATATAACACAGAGCAAAGAGCTCATCTAAACAATTACCATGAAAGTATTTATAAAAAAAGACACAGGCAACCTTACAGTAGTGGGCAAGAGACTGAAGCTAAGCCATTAGATCATGACCAACAATATTGCTGATTCTTCTTTGGATTTTATCAAAGAGCTCAAGGTAAATAACAGAAGAACCAGACCATTTTTGCAGCAATATTCTAAGCATGGATGAATGGTACACTTATAAATACATAAGATAGATTCTGCCTCAATATATATATATATAGTCTTTCCACTTTGTGTCAGCTGAGAATGTTAGCCAAAGAAGACACAAGTCTCTTTCCTGGAAGTTAGCTTCAGTCATGCTGATGGAAGGCATAGAGGGCTGTCTCTCAGATGATTAATGGGCAGAAGTTTTATGTCTTTTGTAGACATTAAGAGTGACAAGCCATCTTTTGTCCCAATTATGGATCTTGAGGTTGTTTTTAACATCAGCTGCCATTTTGATTTTGTCAAACTGATCAGCCTGGCTATCAAGGTAGGAGTAAATGGTTATGTCGTCAGTGTAGATGCCAAATTGAGAGCTGTTTTCATCAGGAAGGGCGTTAATGAAAATTAAAAATAGCTTAGGATCAAGTATGGAGCCCTGTCGGTCACCTGAGTTAGTGCAAAAGGATCTAGACAAGTGGCTATTCAGGAGAAGTTTGATTTTACAATTTGATAGGAAGGGCTGGATCAGCTCGAAAATATGTCCAGAGTTTCAGCTCATGGAAAAGACCTGTATGCCAGACCCTGTCAAAGGCTTTTGGATATCCAATGCTGCTTCCCAGGGTTCACCATTTTTATCTAGAACATTCTTTCTGCAATTATTATTAGCACATCAGCAGTTGACCTGGAGAAATGAAAGTCATATTTTTTGTCTAAGAAAAGTCCCTGTGAGATGATGAACCGATTCAGCATTGATTATAGCCTCTAGGAATTTGCCAAAAAAAGTAGAAGACTAATAGGCTGATAGTTGGGAGTGTTTGACGGCTCACCAGAGTTCTTAAAAACTGGGACAACAGATGATGATTTCCAGCAGGCAGGAAAGCAGGAAACAGCAAGACATTTATTATACAGTTTAGAGAAAACAGGAGCCAGTTCAGGAACACACTTATTAATGATTATTATGGGGGTGCCATTGGATCCACATGCTTTGTTGGTCCTGGGCATGACAGTAAACTGCATCCAGCAGCAAGGCCTCTGATTGGGAGGTTGTGAGGAGCATGGAACCACCTCTTAATTGCAGTTGTTCTCAGGTCCACCCTGACTCAGAGTGGTAGCACCTGTTACAGCTATGGGTAAATAGTTAACCCCCAAACTGGGGTCAAAACACTCTGAAAATATAAAAATAGATTTTTATTGAAATATATACATAAAAATAGACTTTTATAGAAAAATATACATTTTTGAAGGAAAAATATTACCAACAATACATTTTTGAAGAAAAATTATTACCATAACACATTTTTGAAGAAAAAAAATTATTTGCAGCAAAACATTTTTGAATACAAAACTAGAAGACATTTTCAGTTTTCTAAATATAAAAGACTAAAAACAAAAAAATATATTTAAAATCTTACTAAATCAACATTCCCACTATAACCAAGCATAAAAATACCTTAAAACTCCACCTTTTTGGCATTAAATAACCCACAGAGGTTGATATGCCATTAACTCAAACTCAAACTCAAAGCCCACATGTTTTGTCGGGATCTAGGTTAAAGATGATAGCAGAAACCATGGAAGTGGTTATATGCATATCACTCAACAGAGACTGAGTTCTAAGTGGGAAGTTAGACAGAGATATTCTAGACAAGTCAAGAGTAATTCTGGGGCAAATCATTCAGCTTTATCAGCAAAGGATATTAACATCTCAAATTGAATGATGAGTGAGGAATAGAAACTTTGCACTTATTTAATACCTTATTACAGAACTACCAGTAATCATGAGAGCCAAAGCTGTTAGGGGTTATATAGTGCCTTATTCTCTCAGCAAACAGGGACTTTGCTCCTTCGAGGACTTGCTTACATTTATTGCAAGTAGCAACGAATAGGCACCTGTTATAGCAGCTGTCATGCTGGTATAGCCAAAAATAGTAGTTCCTCTGCTATAGCAGCCAAGCATGCTTTTGCGGAACATGGAGAAGATTGTGGTTTCACTTGGTATTCTTGAGAAGGGTTGAAAATGTCCATGCCACTTTTGACACAAGAAGAAACCTCAGTGGCACAATTTTTAATTAGTAAATTGAAGATATAAATCCATGGAGTATCATGAAAAAAAATCATGGGATGAGTCCCAGTCGTCATGCTGGTAATGAAAAAAAGTTTTATGGACAGGGAATTGGATTAAAATACCAATAGTTAGCACAGAGTGGTCAGAGTTATCAAGAGGACAGTATTGCAAAGCTCAGCAAGAGCGAGGAGAGGAGGCAAGAAATAAATCAAGTAGAGAAGCCTGTTGCTCGTTTTTGCTAGGGAAATGAGTAGGGAAATTCATGATTTGAGTAAGGGACTGAGTAATAGAAAAATTTAATGTCTGAATACCAGTAACATCAGTAGATTTAGAATGTTTCAGGCATGTGTCATGATGAATATTAAAATCACCAAAGATAAAGATGTTCACAGGAGAGAAAGTGTCATTCCTTTACTATTATCTATTATGTCTAAAATACTGTACTCCTTGGAAGAGAATGAGTGGTAAAGAAAAAAGAGATAGCTAACAGAGTTTAATAACGAAAGATGGAAGAACATAAAGTAGTAGTCATTTCCCTGTCCATTGGAAGATTATCCCAGATCTATACACCAAGTCCATGGATGTAAATGCTGAAATCTTTTCGGCAAAGAGGAAGATAGTCTGGAACCAGGAATTCATTGGTATCAATGGAAGAATTTAAGTTAGTTTCACAGATGGCAAATATATCTTGCAACTGTTTCAATAGAAAAGATTCTACATTGTAAAAATTTGAACAAATGCCATAAATATTAGTGAAAAAAAGGCTTTGAGGTATTTACTGCTTTAGTCATATTTATGTTTGGTTTGTTTTCCATGAGGTTCAATTTGAGGAGAGAGAGAAAAGTTCACCATAATTCTCACTGTCATCAATGGCAATACAAACCTGCTAGAGCGTGACTGAGAACAGAACATAATGTGGCCTCAAGGTTGCCCACCAGAAATACATGTAGGGAAACCTGACCATGAAAAACATTGCACTACAAATACCCCAATATTATGCAACTGTTGATCAAATAAGCCTCTCTAAGCACTACCAAAATGGTTGGCTCTTAATAAGCATGCAGAAGCAGTAACCAACAAACTTCCAATCTGGTACCCTCACAATGGAAAGTCACAACCACCAGCTAGTCTGATCACCAAAAAGTTAAGACAATTAAATCATTGAGGACCCTAGATGACACACCAGGATTTATTATTGGAGGCCACAACCTGAACAACATAAGATACGCGGACGATACAGTACTGATTGCGGACACGGAAAGGAAACTGCAAGATCTCATACAGAAAGTAGCAGTAGAGAGTGACAAGAAGGGACTACAAATAAACTTCAAGAAAACTGAGTGCATGATCATCAGCAAAAGATACAACCCAAAATGCCAAATACAGGTGGGGGATAACAGAATCAAACAAGTACAAGAATTTAAGTACCTAGGAAGTGTTCTAACAGGAGATGGAAAGTGCGACACGGAGATCCGAAGGCGAATTGGCATGGCAAAGGGCGCGTTCCAGAAGATGAGCAAAATACTAACACACAGGAAGATCTCAATAGAAACGAAGAAAAGAGTGCTAGACTGCTACGTGATGTCAGTTCTTCAGTACGGCTGTGAATGCTGGACAATATCATCGAAAATGAGGAAAAAACTGGAAGCGGCCGAAATGTGGTTCTACAGAAGGATGCTACGGATATCGTGGACTGAGCATACAAGCAACGACGAAGTGTTAGAAAGAATGGCAACAAAAAGGAAATTGATGCTGAGCATCAGGAAGAGACAACTGAAGTTCCTGGGACATGCAATGAGGAAGGAGAGCCTGGAGAACCTGATACTGACTGGTCAGATAGAAGGAAAGAGAGACAGAGGAAGGCAGCGGATAACATATCTGCAGAGTCTGATCAGGTGGATGACGGAACGGGGGTTGCCAGGAGCAACAGGAGCAAACATGCTAAGAGCCACAAGGGATAGGGAGACGTGGAGATCCATGATCGCCTACGTCCTGAAGGGACAGGGCACATAGAAGAAGAAGAAGAAGAAGCCCTGGTAGAAGAAAGAAAGAAAGAAAGAAAGAAAGAAAGAAAGAAAAAGCCAATAAAGAATAACCAGAACAGGAAACAAGGTGATAGGTCATTCTAGCTATTTCTATTAACATTAAGAAAAAATTAAATTATTAAGTTTTAACACAGTATAAGCACCATTATCTACTTTGTTAGAAAAGTGTCTTCTAAAAAAAATTTTGTTTAGTTTCCAACACAAGGAAGAACTATCAATTAAATGTGATACTGAGAATCAACAATAAATTTGTGTGCAAAAAATAAGAAAAATTTAAACAATGAAAGAAGATAAAAATTTCTTTCAGAAATATGATGGCATAGAAAATTAAAAATAAAAAACAGTCAGAAAAAAGAAAAATACAGAAAAAAATTATAATCAAAAGATTTCAATTCAATGATGCCAATCTACATAAAGACTGGCAAAGATTTGTTAAACCAAAAAAAGATGCATGGTAGTATTTAAAAAAAAAAATGGACACAAGATAAAATTTAACCAAAATGAACAGAAGGTAATATTTATTCAAATGGGACACAAGGTAGAATTTAACCAAAAAGGAAGCAAGGTAGCTTTAAGCCAAAAAAAATAAACACATGCTAGCATTTAACAAAAAAGAACACAAGATAAAATTTAATCAAAAAGGAGGCAAAGTAACATTTAACTGAAAATGACACATGGTACCATTTCACAAAAAAAGATGCGAGGTAGAATTTTATCAAAAAGGACACATAGTAACATCTAACCAAAGTGGATAAAAGGTAGCATTTAAGCAAAAAGGACATATGGTAACATTTAACCAAAAAAGGACACATGATAACATTTAACCAAAAAAGATAACAGGTAGCATTTAACCAAAAAAGGACACATGATAACATTTAACCAAAAAAGATAAAAGGTAGCATTTAACCAAAAAAGGACACGTACTAACATTTAACCAAAATGGATAAAAGGTAGCATTTAACCAAATTGGATAAAAGGTAACATTTAACCAAAAAAGATAAAAGGTAGCATTTAACCAAAAAAGGACACATACTAACATTTAACCAAAATTGATAAAAGGTAGCATTTAACCAAAGTGGATAAAAGGTAGCATTTAACCAAAAAGGACACATGGTAACATTTAACCAAAGTGGATAAAAGGTAGCATTAAACCAAAAAGGACATATGGTAACATTTAACCAAAAAAGGACACATGATAACATTTAACCAAAAAAGATAAAAGGTAGCATTTAACCAAAAACATACACATACTAACATTTAACCAAAATGGATAAAAGGTAGCATTTAACCAAAGTGGATAAAAGGTAACATTTAACCAAAAAAGATAAAAGGTAGCATTTAACCAAAAAAGGACACATACCAACATTTAACCAAAATTGATAAAAGGTAGCATTTAACCAAAGTGGATAAAAGGTAGCATTTAACCAAAAAGGACATATGGTAACATTTAACCAAAAAAGATAAAAGGTAGCATTTAACCAAAAAAGGACACATACTAACATTTAACCAAAATGGATAAAAGGTAGCATTTAACCAAAAAAGATAAAAGGTAGCATTTAACCAAAAAAGGACACATACTAACATTTAACCAAAATGGATAAAAGGTAACATTTAACCAAAAAAGATAAAAGGTAGCATTTAACCAAAAAAGGACACATACTAACATTTAACCAAAATGGATAAAAGGTAGCATTTAACCAAAAAAGATAAAAGGTAGCATTTAACCAAAAAAGGACACATACTAACATTTAACCAAAATGGATAAAAGGTAACATTTAACCAAAAAAGATAAAAGGTAGCATTTAACCAAAAAAGGACACATACTAACATTTAACCAAAATGGATAAAAGGTAGCATTTAACCAAAAAAGATAAAAGGTAGCATTTAACCAAAAAAGGACACATACTAACATTTAACCAAAATGGATAAAAGGTAACATTTAACCAAAAAAGATAAAAGGTAGCATTTAACCAAAAAAGGACACATACTAACATTTAACCAAAGTGGATAAAAGGTAGCATTTAACCAAAAAGGACATATGGTAACATTTAACCGAAAAGGACATATGGGAACATTTAACAAAAAAAGGACACATGATAACATTTAACCAAAAAAGATAAAAGGTAGCATTTAACCAAAAAAGGACACATACTAACATTTAACCAAAATGGATAAAAGGTAGCATTTAACCAAAAAAGATAAAAGGTAGCATTTAACCAAAAAAGGACACATACTAACATTTAACCAAAATGGATAAAAGGTAACATTTAACCAAAAAAGATAAAAGGTAGCATTTAACCAAAAAAGGACACATACTAACATTTAACCAAAATGGATAAAAGGTAGCATTTAACCAAAAAAGATAAAAGGTAGCATTTAACCAAAAAAGGACACATACTAACATTTAACCAAAATGGATAAAAGGTAGCATTTAACCAAAAAAGATAAAAGGTAGCATTTAACCAAAAAAGGACACATACTAACATTTAACCAAAATGGATAAAAGGTAACATTTAACCAAAAAAGATAAAAGGTAGCATTTAACCAAAAAAGGACACATACTAACATTTAACCAAAATGGATAAAAGGTAGCATTTAACCAAAAAAGATAAAAGGTAGCATTTAACCAAAAAAGGACACATACTAACATTTAACCAAAATGGATAAAAGGTAACATTTAACCAAAAAAGATAAAAGGTAGCATTTAACCAAAAAAGGACACATACTAACATTTAACCAAAATGGATAAAAGGTAGCATTTAACCAAAAAAGATAAAAGGTAGCATTTAACCAAAAAAGGACACATACTAACATTTAACCAAAATGGATAAAAGGTAACATTTAACCAAAAAAGATAAAAGGTAGCATTTAACCAAAAAAGGACACATACTAACATTTAACCAAAATGGATAAAAGGTAGCATTTAACCAAAAAAGATAAAAGGTAGCATTTAACCAAAAAAGGACACATACTAACATTTAACCAAAATGGATAAAAGGTAACATTTAACCAAAAAAGATAAAAGGTAGCATTTAACCAAAAAAGGACACATACTAACATTTAACCAAAATGGATAAAAGGTAGCATTTAACCAAAAAAGATAAAAGGTAGCATTTAACCAAAAAAGGACACATACTAACATTTAACCAAAATGGATAAAAGGTAACATTTAACCAAAAAAGATAAAAGGTAGCATTTAACCAAAAAAGGACACATACTAACATTTAACCAAAGTGGATAAAAGGTAGCATTTAACCAAAAAGGACATATGGTAACATTTAACCGAAAAGGACATATGGGAACATTTAACAAAAAAAGGACACATGATAACATTTAACCAAAAAAGATAAAAGGTAGCATTTAACCAAAAAGGACACATACTAACATTTAACCAAAATGGATAAAAGGTAGCATTTAACCAAAAAGGACACGTGGTAACATTTGACCGAAAAGGACATATGGTAACATTTAACCAAAAAGGATGCAAGGTGGCATTTTTTATCTCTGTATTATAGAATCTCTATTATTCATGCAGCTACTCGCTTGTTGCTTATCATATGTATTTTAATATTGGAATATATCTTTTGCTATCATGAGTAATATCAGTTTTTCTATCATTTTGGTCATCCATACTTAAGCTATTCCCTCAGGCACTTATAATTTTTTAAGCAAATTGTCTTTTATCATATTTCATGACATATATAGGTAAGAACTAAATATTCAATTGACTTTAAACTGAGTTTACAAGTAACAGACACTTGCTATAAATTTTATGCTATTCAGAGCAATAAATACTGGCTTAAACACACGCCCACACACACACACACACACACACACACATATATATATATATATATATATGTTGTATATTTTATTATCTTAAGTAATTGCCTGTAGAAAATACATTCACCTGATTTGTCTAAAGGAAAGATATAAAATTATTTATGCAAAAGAAAATTATAGTTTTATGTGACTCATTTTGGTGTCATTTTGTAAAAGAATTTTATGAAATATTTTATCACATGAGTCATTAATAACAAGCCAACATTGAATATTTTAATTATCAATCTATACAATATTCTTAAAATTTAAAAACCTCATTTCATGGTTTAAATATGAAAAACAAATATATTAACATGTTGTGAATGTATTAAAAGCCTATTAGGATTCATTACTTACAGTCACAATTATACCAGAAGATCTAAGGAGATCAATTTTTATGTCATTGCCTAAGAAGTCAGGTGCAAAGGAATGTTAACTCCACTGAACAATTAGCTGAACAAACCACATAATAAATCTCATTGTCTAGATTCTGATGTACAGTGTGTGCAGAAGAATCAGGCCAGAGATAAAAAAAGAACAATGTTAGAGATGCTCCGCCATCTTGACATATTCAGGAAAGATATTAGAATAAATAAGAATCTACACTGGCAGCAAACCATTTGCATATGGATAGGAAATTAATTCATCTAAACTTATTTATAAATGGAACTTTGTGTGTGTGTGTGTGTGTGTGTGTGTATGTATCTGTGTGTGTGTGTGTCCGTTACCTATAGACTACAAAATGGCTGAACCGATTTTCTTGAAAATTTACACAGTTGTACTATAAGCGTCTGTGAGTGTTCTTAGCTAGGTTTTGTGTCGAGGTACCCCCGATAATTGATAATTGAAAAAATTGGGTTATAGAAGGAGTGGTCTGATTTTAATCAAATTTGATACACTCATAGACAAAGACATAAGAAATGATATTCAGAAGTTTCAAGGTTGCAATTCTTACAATAGTGCAGAAAATCGATAATATATATATAAAAGGCAAGTGTGTGTGTGTGTGTGTGTGTGTGTGTGTGTGTGTGTGTGTGTGTGTGTGTGTGTGTGCGCTTTATCTGTCTGTATGTCCTTTATACAAATTCACATTTTTTATCCGATTCTCACCAAACTTCACACAAATATTCTTTAGGCTGAGTCTGAGCTCCAGAACCATGGATTAGTTTTAAAGCTTTCATTACACCCGAGCAATGCCTGGCTATACTGCTAGTGTTCTATATAGCAGTGAATGCTGGATGATCTCTTCAAAGATGAAGGAGAGACTCAAAGCAACAATAATATTGTTCTACAGAAGAATGCTAAGGATACCATGGACCAAGCAACACCAATGTGTTGGAGAGGATGCAAATGAAAAAGAAACATACTTAGCATCAGGAAGAGACAACCGAGGTTTCAGGGACATGTAATGAACAAGGAGGGTTTCGAGAATCTGATACTTGCAGGATGGATAGGGAGGAAGAAAGACAGGGGAATGCAGTGTGAGACATACTTGATGGGTTTGAAGAGATGGATGACTGAGCAGGGTTTGGGAGAGATACCAAGAGGAAAAGTGTTGAGAGCGAAAAGAGATAGGGGTGAGTGGAAGTCCATGATTGCCTACATCTTGAAATGACACAGCACATAAGGAAGAAGATATGCTGATAACATAGTGTTGATAGCAGACATGGAAAGAAAACTATAAAACGTCCTATAGAAGCTAGTGAAGGAAAGTGAAAAGAATGTATTGATGCATGACATACCGATGACCCAGTGTTGATAGCAGACATGGAAAGAAAACTATAAAACGTCCTATAGAAGCTAGTGAAGGAAAGTGAAAAGAATGTATTGATGCATGACATGCTGATGACCCAGTGTTGATAGCAGACATGGAAAGAAAACTATAAAACGTCCTATAGAAGCTAGTGAAGGAAAGTGAAAAGAATGTATTGATGCATGACATGCTGATGACCCAGTGTTGATAGCAGACATGGAAAGAAAACTATAAAACGTCCTATGGAAGCTAGTGAAGGAAAGTGAAAAGAATGTATTGATGCATGACATGCCGATGACCCAGTGTTGATAGCAGACATGGAAAGAAAACTATAAAACATCCTATAGAAGCTAGTGAAGGAAAGTGAAAAGAATGTATTGATGCATGACATACCGATGACCCAGTGTTGATAGCAGACATGGAAAGAAAACTATAAAACGTCCTATAGAAGCTAGTGAAGGAAAGTGAAAAGAATGTATTGATGCATGACATGCCGATGACCCAGTGTTGATAGCAGACATGGAAAGAAAACTATAAAACGTCCTATGGAAGCTAGTGAAGGAAAGTGAAAAGAATGTATTGATGCATGACATGCCGATGACCCAGTGTTGATAGCAGACATAGAGAGAAAACTATAAAACGTCCTATAGAAGCTAGTGAAGGAAAGTGAAAAGAATGTATTGATGCATGACATGCTGATGACCCAGTATTGATAGCAGACATGGAAAGAAAACTATAAAACGTCCTATAGAAGCTAGTGAAGGAAAGTGAAAAGAATGTATTGACGCATGACATGCTGATGACCCAGTATTGAT
This sequence comes from Ascarosepion bandense, assembly GCA_037127315.1. Classification (NCBI taxonomy): domain Eukaryota; kingdom Metazoa; phylum Mollusca; class Cephalopoda; order Sepiida; family Sepiidae; genus Ascarosepion; species Ascarosepion bandense. Next base: position 322,586 of record JBBBDQ010000432.1, read on the forward strand.
AGCAGACATGGAAAGAAAACTATAAAACGTCCTATAGAAGCTAGTGAAGGAAAGTGAAAAGAATGTATTGATGCATGACATGCTGATGACCCAGTGTTGATAGCAGACATGGAAAGAAAACTATAAAACGTCCTATAGAAGCTAGTGAAGGAAAGTGAAAAGAATGTATTGATGCATGACATACCGATGACCCAGTGTTGATAGCAGACATGGAAAGAAAACTATAAAACGTCCTATAGAAGCTAGTGAAGGAAAGTGAAAAGAATGTATTGATACATGACATGCTGATGACCCAGTGTTGATAGCAGACATGGAAAGAAAACTATAAAACGTCCTATAGAAGCTAGTGAAGGAAAGTGAAAAGAATGTATTGATGCATGACATACCGATGACCCAGTGTTGATAGCAGACATGGAAAGAAAACTATAAAACGTCCTATAGAAGCTAGTGAAGGAAAGTGAAAAGAATGTATTGATGCATGACATGCTGATGACCCAGTGTTGATAGCAGACATGGAGAGAAAACTATAAAACGTCCTATAGAAGCTAGTGAAGGAAAGTGAAAAGAATATTGATGCATGACATGCTGATGACCCAGTATTGATAGCAGACATGGAAAGAAAACTATAAAACGTCCTATAGAAGCTAGTGAAGGAAAGTGAAAAGAATGTATTGATGCATGACATGCTGATGACCCAGTGTTGATAGCAGACATGGAGAGAAAACTATAAAACGTCCTATAGAAGCTAGTGAAGGAAAGTGAAAAGAATGTATTGATGCATGACATGCCGATGACCCAGTGTTATTAGCAGACATGAAAGAAAACTATAAAACTTCCTATAGAAGCTAGTGAAGGAAAGTGAAAAGAATGTATTGATGCATGACATGCTGATGACCCAGTGTTGATAGCAGACATGGAAAGAAAATTATAAAACGTCCTATAGAAGCTAGTGAAGGAAAGTGAAAAGAATGTATTGATGCATGACATGCTGATGACCCAGTGTTGATAGCAGACATGGAAAGAAAACTATAACGTCCTAGAAGCTAGTGAAGGAAAGTGAAAAGAATGTATTGATGCATGACATACCGATGACCCAGTGTTGATAGCAGACATGGAAAAGAAAACTATAAAACGTCCTATAGAAGCTAGTGAAGGAAAGTGAAAAGAATGTATTGATGCATGACATGCTGATGACAGTGTTGATAGCAGACATGGAGAGAAAACTATAAAACGTCTACTTGACTAGTGAAGGAAAGTGAAAAGAATGTATTGATGCATGACATGCTGATGACCCAGTATTGATAGCAGACATGGAAAGAAAACTATAAAACGTCCTATAGAAGCTAGTGAAGGAAAGTGAAAAGAATGTATTGATGCATGACATGCTGATGACCCAGTGTTGATAGCAGACATGGAGAGAAAACTATAAAACGTCCTATAGAAGCTAGTGAAGGAAAGTGAAAAGAATGTATTGATGCATGACATGCCGATGACCCAGTGTTGATAGCAGACATGGAAAGAAAACTATAAAACTTCCTATAGAAGCTAGTGAAGGAAAGTGAAAAGAATGTATTGATGCATGACATGCTGATGACCCAGTGTTGATAGCAGACATGGAAGAAAATTATAAAACGTCCTATAGAAGCTAGTGAAGGAAAGTGAAAAGAATGTATAGAGTGCATGACATGCTGATGACCCAGTGTTGATAGCAGACATGGAAAGAAAACTATAAAACGTCCTATAGAAGCTAGTGAAGGAAAGTGAAAAGAATGTATTGATGCATGACATGCCGATGACCCGTGTTGATAGCAGACATGGAAAGAAAACTATAAAACGTCCTATAGAAGCTAGTGAAGGAAAGTGAAAAGAATGTATTGATGCATGACATGCTGATGACCCAGTGTTGATAGCAGACATGAAGAAAACTATAAAATGTCCTATAGAAGCTAGTGAAGGAAAGTGAAAAGAATGTATTGATGCATGACATGCTGATGACCAGTGTTGATAGCAGACATGGAAAAGATATAAAACGTCCTATAGAAGCTAGTGAAGGAAAGTGAAAAGAATGTATTGATGCATGACATGCTGATGACCCAGTGATAGCAGACATGGAAAGAAAACTATAAAACGTCCTATAGAAGCTAGTGAAGGAGAGAGTGAAAAGAATGTATTGATGCATGACATGTCAATGACCCAGTGTTGATAGCAGACATGGAAAAGAAAACTATAAAACGTCCTATAAGAAGCTAGTGAAGGAAAGTGAAAAGAATGTATTGATGCATGACATGCTGATGACCCAGTGTTGATAGCAGACATGGAAAGAAAACTATAAAACGTCCTATAGAAGCTAGTGAAGGAAAGTGAAAAGAATGTATTGATGCATGACATGCCGATGACCCAGTGTTGATAGCAGACATGGAAAGAAAACTATAAAACGTCCTATAGAAGCTAGTGAAGGAGAAAGTGAAAAGAATGTGATGATGCATGACATGCTGATGACCCAGTGTTGATAGCAGACATGGAAAGAAAACTATAAAATGTCCTATAGAAGCTAGTGAAGGAAAGTGAAAAGAATGTATTGATGCATGACATGCTGATGACCCAGTGTTGATAGCAGACATGGAAAGAAAATTATAAAACGTCCTGTAGAAGCTAGTGAAGGAAAGTGAAAAGAATGTATTGATGCATGACATGCTGATGACCCAGTGTTGATAGCAGACATGGAAAGAAAACTATAAAACGTCCTATAGAAGCTAGTGAAGGGAAAGTGAAAAGAATGTATTGATGCATGACATGCCGATGACCCAGTGTTGATAGCAGACATGGAAAGAAAACTATAAAACGTCCTATAGAAGCTAGTGAAGGAAAGTGAAAAGAATGTATTGATGCATGACATGCTGATGACCCAGTGTTGATAGCAGACATGGAAAGAAAACTATAAAATGTCCTATAGAAGCTAGTGAAGGAAAGTGAAAAGAATGTATTGATGCATGACATGCTGATGACCCAGTGTTGATAGCAGACATGGAAAGAAAACTATAAAACGTCCTATAGAAGCTAGTGAAGGAAAGTGAAAAGAATGTATTGATGCATGACATGTCAATGACCCAGTGTTGATAGCAGACATGGAAAGAAAACTATAAAACGTCCTATAGAAGCTAGTGAAGGAAAGTGAAAAGAATGTATTGATGCATGACATGCTGATGACCCAGTGTTGATAGCAGACATGGAAAGAAAACTATAAAATGTCCTATAGAAGCTAGTGAAGGAAAGTGAAAAGAATGTATTGATGCATGACATGCTGATAGACCCAGTGTTGATAGCAGACATGGAGAGAAAACTATAAAACGTCCTATAGAAGCTAGTGAAGGAAAGTGAAAGAATGTATTGATGCATGACATGCTGATGACCCAGTATTGATAGCAGACATGGAAAGAAAACTATAAAACGTCCTATAGAAGCTAGTGAAGGAAAGTGAAAAGAATGTATTGATGCATGACATGCTGATGACCCAGTGTTGATAGCAGACATGGAGAGAAAACTATAAAACGTCCTATAGAAGCTAGTGAAGGAGAAAGTGAAAGAAAAGAATGTATTGATGCATGACATGCCGATGACCCAGTGTTGATAGCAGACATGGAAAGAAAACTATAAAACGTCCTATAGAAGCTAGTGAAGGAAAGTGAAAAGAATGTATTGATGCATGACATGCTGATGACCCAGTATTGATAGCAGACATGGAAAGAAAACTATAAAACGTCCTATAGAAGCTAGTGAAGGAAAGTGAAAAGAATGTATTGATGCATGACATGCTGATGACCCAGTGTTGATAGCAGACATGGAAAGAAAATTATAAAACGTCCTATAGAAGCTAGTGAAGGAAAGTGAAAAGAATGTATTGATGCATGACATGCTGATGACCCAGTGTTGATAGCAGACATGGAAAGAAAACTATAAAACGTCCTATAGAAGCTAGTGAAGGAAAGTGAAAAGAATGTATTGATGCATGACATGCCGATGACCCAGTGTTGATAGCAGACATGGAAAGAAAACTATAAACGTCCTATAGAAGCTAGTGAAGGAAAGTGAAAAGAATGTATTGATGCATGACATGCTGATGACCCAGTGTTGATAGCAGACATGGAAGAAAACTATAAAATGTCCTATAGAAGCTAGTGAAGGAAAGTGAAAAGAATGTATTGATGCATGACATGCTGATGACCCAGTGTTGATAGCAGACATGGAAGAAAATTAAAACGTCCTATAGAAGCTAGTGAAGGAAAGTGAAAAGAATGTATTGATGCATGACATGCTGATGACCCAGTGTTGATAGCAGACATGGAAAGAAAACTATAAAACGTCCTATAGAAGCTAGTGAAGGAAAGTGAAAAGAATGTATTGATGCATGACATGTCAATGACCCAGTGTTGATAGCAGACATGGAAAGAAAACTATAAAACGTCCTATAGAAGCTAGTGAAGGAAAGTGAAAAGAATGTATTGATGCATGACATGCTGATGACCCAGTGTTGATAGCAGACATGGAAAGAAAACTATAAAACGTCCTATAGAAGCTAGTGAAGGAAAGTGAAAAGAATGTATTGATGCATGACATGCAAGTGACCCAGTGTTGATAGCAGACATGGAAAGAAAACTATAAAACGTCCTATAGAAGCTAGTGAAGGAAAGTGAAAAGAATGTATTGATGCATGACATGCTGATGACCCAGTGTTGATAGCAGACATGGAAAGAAAACTATAAAATGTCCTATAGAAGCTAGTGAAGGAAAGTGAAAAGAATGTATTGATGCATGACATGCTGATGACCCAGTGTTGATAGCAGACATGGAAAGAAAATTATTAAACGTCCTATAGAATCTAGTGAAGGAAAGTGAAAAGAATGTATTGATGCATGACATGCTGATGACCCAGTGTTGATAGCAGACATGGAAAGAAAACTATAAAACGTCCTATAGAAGTAGTGAAGGAAAGTGAAAAGAATGTATTGATGCATGACATGCTGATGACCCAGTGTTGATAGCAGACATGGAGAAAACTATAAAACGTCCTATAGAAGCTAGTGAAGGAAAGTGAAAAGAATGTATTGATGCATGACATGCTGATGACCCAGTGTTGATAGCAGACATGGAAAGAAAACTATAAAATGTCCTATAGAAGCTAGTGAAGGAAAGTGAAAAGAATGTATTGATGCATGACATGCTGATGACCCAGTGTTGATAGCAGACATGGAAAGAAAACTATAAAACGTCCTATAGAAGCTAGTGAAGGAAAGTGAAAAGAATGTATTGATGCATGACATGTCAATGACCCAGTGTTGATAGCAGACATGGAAAGAAAACTATAAAACGTCCTATAAGCTAGTGAAGGAAAGTGAAAAGAATGTGATGATGCATGACATGCTGATGACCCAGTGTTGATAGCAGACATGGAAAGAAAACTATAAAATGTCCTATAGAAACTAGTGAAGGAAAGTGAAAAGAATGTATTGATGCATGACATGCTGATGACCCAGTGTTGATAGCAGACATGGAAGAAAACTATAAAACGTCCTATAGAAGCTAGTGAAGGAAAGTGAAAAGAATGTATTGATGCATGACATGCTGATGACCCAGTGTTGATAGCAGACATGGAAAGAAAACTATAAAACGTCCTATAGAAGCTAGTGAAGGAAAGTGAAAAGAATGTATTGATGCATGACATGCTGATGACCCAGTGTTGATAGCAGGCATGGAGAAAACTATAAAACGTCCTATAGAAGCTAGTGAAGGAAAGTGAAAAGAATGTATTGATGCATGACATGCCGATGACCCAGTGTTGATAGCAGACGCCGACAGAAAACTATAAAACGTCCTATAGAAGCTAGTGAAGGAAAGTGAAAAGACTGTATTGATGCATGACATGCTGATGACCCAGTATTGATAGCAGACATGGAAAGAAAACTATAAAACGTCCTATAGAAGCTAGTGAAGGAAAGTGAAAAGATGTATTGATGCATGACATGCTGATGACCCAGTGTTGATAGCAGACATGGAAAGAAAACTATAAAACGTCCTATAGAAGCTAGTGAAGGAAAGTGAAAAGAATGTATTGATGCATGACATGCTGATGACCCAGTGTTGATAGCAGACATGGAAAAAACTATAAAACGTCCTATAGAAGCTAGTGAAGGAAAGTGAAAAGAATGTATTGATGCATGACATGCCGATGACCCAGTGTTGATAGCAGACATGGAAAGAAAACTATAAAACGTCCTATAGAAGCTAGTGAAGGAAAGTGAAAAGAATGTATTGATGCATGACATGCTGATGACCCAGTGTTGATAGCAGACATGGAAAAGAAAACTATAAAACGTCCTATAGAAGCTAGTGAAGGAAAGTGAAAAGAATGTATTGATGCATGACATGTCAATGACCCAGTGTTGATAGCAGACATGGAAAAGAAAACTATAAAACGTCCTATAGAAGCTAGTGAAGGAAAGTGAAAAGAATGTATTGATGCATGACATGCTGATGACCCAGTGTTGATAGCAGACATGGAAAGAAAACTATAAAATGTCCTATAGAAGCTAGTGAAGGAAAGTGAAAAGAATGTATTGATGCATGACATGCTGATGACCCAGTGTTGATAGCAGACATGGAAAGAAAACTATAAACGTCCTATAGAAGCTAGTGAAGGAAAGTGAAAAGAATGCAATGATGCATGACATGCTGATGACCCAGTGTTGATAGCAGACATGGAAAGAAAACTAAAACGTCCTATAGAAGCTAGTGAAGGAAAGTGAAAAGAATGTATTGATGCATGACATGGCAATGACCCAGTGTTGGTAGCAGACATGGAAAGAAAACTATAAAACGTCCTATAGAAGCTAGTGAAGGAAAGTGAAAAGAATGTATTGATGCATGACATGCTGATGACCCAGTGTTGATAGCAGACATGGAAAGAAAACTATAAAATGTCCTATAGAAGCTAGTGAAGGAAAGTGAAAAGAATGTATTGATGCATGACATGCTGATGACCCAGTGTTGATAGCAGCCATTGAAAGAAAACTATAAAATGTCCTATAGAAGCTAGTGAAGGAAAGTGAAAAGAATGTATTGATGCATGACATGCTGATGACCCAGTGTTGATAGCAGACATGGAAGAAAACTATAAAACGTCCTATAGAAGCTAGTGAAGGAAAGTGAAAAGAATGTATTGATGCATGACATGTCAATGACCCAGTATTGATAGCAGACATGGAAAGAAAACTATAAAACTTCCTATAGAAGCTAGTGAAGGAAAGTGAAAAGAATGTATTGATGCATGACATGCCGATGACCCAGTGTTGATAGCAGACATGGAAAGAAAACTACTAAACTTCTGACAGAAGGTAGTGAAGAAAAGTGAGAAGAAAAGATTAATATATGATTGTGAGAAAAAGGATGGGCCCAAAATGCAAATTACAAAACAGTGATACGAAAATCAAAGGAATACAAAAATTGAAATATCTGTGGAATGTTTTAACAGAGGACAGAAAGTGTGGAACTGAAATCCGAAGGTATATTGGGATAGTCAAAGACACATTCCAAAAGCCAAGCTAAGTATTAACAAACAAAAAATTTGGTTTGAAAGAAAGAAAAGAATACTGAAATGTTATGTGATATCTGTCCACCTATATGGCAGTGAATACCGGACAATCACCTCAAAGATGAAGAGACTTCAAGTAGCAGAAATGTGCTTCTGCAGAATGATGCTGAGAATATCAACTATGAAGTTTTAGAGAAAATGAAAACAAAAAGGACACTTCTACTTAACATCGTGAAGAGATAGTTGAATTTTCTAGGGCACATAATTTAGAGAGAGGGCTTGGAAAATCTGATGCTCACAGGATAGAATGAATGAAGTGAGGAAACAGATGATAGGATAAGGTTTACGAGAAATAAAAAGACAAAATTTATTAAGAGCTACAAAAGACAGAAAATTGTGGAGAGCCATGATCACTTATGTCCTGAGGTGATATGACACATAGAAGTAGAAGAATGAGCTTGAGGAAATGGATGGTAGAACAAGATTTAGGAGAAATAGCAAAATGACAAAATTTATTAAGAGCTTCAAAGGATAGGAAATTGTGGAGAGCCATGTCTAATTCCTGAAGAGATACGGCATGTAGAAGAAGAATGAGTTTGAGTAAATGGTTAAGAACACGGTTAAAGAGAGATAACAAAAGACAAAATTTATTAAGAGCTGCAATGGATAGGAAGTTGTGGAGAGCCATTATTGCCTACATCCTGGGGTTGACATGGCACATAAAGAAGAAATTCTCAAAAGAATTATAAACACACAAAAATATATATTTATAAATGAAATGCGAGGTCTATTTGACTAGTGTTAACACTCCCAGATTTAAACTTAGGGAGAAAAACATTAAAAAAAAAACAATATATAAAAGTATTGCTTAATTACATGAAAAGTAAAAAAGAAATTAAAAAAAAAAAGTCAATTTGCCCATCCTGAGAAGTTCTATAAAAACATAAAGAAGTCAAAAACTGTGGGTGTAAAGTAGATTTCTTTTTCTGTGTTTGAAGTCCAGAACTTGAATATGTTCTCAGATGCTTTTATAGTGTCAATAAAAAAAATTTTTGTTGCCATTGCCAACTAAAGGATTTGTTATGAGATTTACAAATCACCTGAAAAGTGTTCAGTATCTAATCGAAACTTATTTATAAATGGAAGTTTGTCTGTGTGTGTGTGTGGGGGGGGGGGGGGTACCTATAGACTCCGAAACAGCTGAACCTATTCTCTTGAAAATTTACACAGTTGTACTACAAGAGTCTGCGAGTATTCTTAGCTAGGTTTTGTGTCAAGGTACCCCCGATAAATATCGAAAATCGATAATCGAAAAAATCGGATTATAGAAGGAGTGGTTCGATTATAATCAAATTTGATACACTCATAGACAAAGACATAAAAAACAATATTCAGAAGTTTCAAGGTTGCAGTTCTTACAATAGTGCAGAAAATCGATAATATATATATATTACAAGCAAGATGTGTGTGTGTGTATCTGTTTATCTGCCTGTATGTCTGTATTTTTTTTCAGCCCTTTTATTTTAGTTTTTGCTTCGGGTTTGGCTCTAAGTAGGTATAATTGTAGTTCTTAGTCTCAGCCATGATAGCATTTACTCAGAGGACTTATTTAGCCTTCAAAATTCAGTTTACGATGAAAAAAACTTATTTGATATCGATACCAGGAAATCAAAATTTGACTTACATCCATTCATTTTTCTTTCAGTCTACGGTTTTGCTTTAACTGGAAACAACTATTGCTTTTTAGTCTTTCGTGCCAACGCCCAAAGGGTCTGAGCTCCAGGACCATAGATTAGTTTTAAAGCTTTCATTACACCCGAGAAACGCCGGTCTATATTGCTAGTATCATTATAATTTTATTCCTATCTAATTTTACACGATCTTATTATTGCTTTTTTTTATCACAACACACTAGATCGATATAATTTTTATTATTATTCTATTTTATTTCCACTTTTCTTTTCTTTTTTATCACAAAATTCTGGATTAAACCACTCTTACTGCTGTTATTTTATTTCTAGTTTTAATCCATTTTATGATTGGTTTTATTATTTATTTTAAATTTATGGGGTCACTTACATCACACCAACAGTAATAGCCTCATGTTTACAAGAATAAAAAACATACAAGGAAGTAACACGAAAAGCATGTTAAATTGTAAATTAAAATCATATAATTTTATTTATTTTTGTGTACTGTTGTGTAGGTCTATGTGTATTTAGTTATGTGTTTTAAGGTTGCATGTAATAGAGGAAGAAAGTCACTTTGTCTTATGACAATCAAGGTGCTGAGGAGAGGAGATGGATACCTTGACCCTCTGAAGGTTTGTGATGAAGAGAATGAATTTGGCATTTTCTGGCGTGAATTATTCGTTTTCAAGCAGGAAAATTTTCTGTTGCATGCTGGGAGAACTTTTATTATTTTGCTTTATTTTAAACAAAATTTTAATGTCATTTGTTTTACTTTATTTTATTCATGATATTTATTATTATTTTATATTTTTACTTATTAATAACAATAATAATAATAATGAGACCAATCCCATCATTCTGGATTAATTTAATCTTCATTATTAATACTGTTCTGTTGTGTCTTTTTCTTTGTTTGACTTTTTAGCACAACACTTTATGTTACTTGCTTATTACTATTAATTTGATTACTAGTTTTACTCCATTTTATTATTGTTGTTATTTCTCACAATACTGCATTTTATTATTGGTGGTATTTCTCACAATACTCTACATTATATTTTTTTTTTGAGAAATTTGTTAGGAAAATATGTGTCATTTGGCAGGATTCAAACCTGTGACCCCTAACAACACAGGGGAAGCCGTCAGTTGATCTGACACATCTTAGATGGCACGATCATGAATGATTTCACAGTTCAAATGAAGCCAAATCAAACCTTACACACACAAGTTTCCAATTTCTCATAATATCCATCTCTGCTCTAAAACACATCTTAATGTAAACAAATTTAAATGGACAATGTTACAGAGTGGCACATATTTTCTTAACAAAATTTCTCAAAAATATTCAGGCCAATATATATATATATATATATATATACACTGTTTCATTAAAAACAAGTTATCTACTCAAATATGAGTATCTATTAAAAACAATGCTAAAAAAAATAAATTACAATATGTCAGTTGGTAATCCATTTTGTATATCTCTGGAACTTTCCATAATATATATATATATATATATATATATATATATATAGTTCAAAATGTGGTATATTTATAGGAGAAGAGTGCTCAATATAAGAACTAGAGTGTTTATAGGCATGGACAGTGTGGACATATTGATTGGCAATTTAAAATAAATAAACAAAAATAAAAAGAATTCTAATTAAAATAAGGTATTTGTGCTTTCTTGTGACATATTTTTGTATAGTAGAAGAGATGGATTAATACTTTTCCCAAGGGTATTTGTGCATAAATGAATGAAACAAATTCAATGGCAATTCAAACTCAGCTCTCGGATTTCTCATTCAGAGCCGATTTCCATTACATCACAATTCAGTCTACTATACTTTAAAAATGCTCAAATAGAAAACTAATTTAGAAAAGAATTGGAACCCGATCCAAGATAGACCAGCAAAAGAAATAAAGCTGTGGAGAATTATGAACTTCTGAAATGACATGGTACTAAGAGAGAGAGAGAGAGAGAGAAAGAGAAAGAGAGAGAGAGAGAGAGAGAGAAAGAAAGAGAGAGAGAGAGAGAGAGAAAGAGAGAGAGAGAGATACTGCAAGTTCAAAAAGGTCTGCTAATGTGGGTCATATCCCCAAATATCTGCCAATCACTACCAGAAAAAAATGGCATTCAAGATGAATTTACAGAGGGTACGCTATAAATTTGAAAGGATAATTTAAGTTTTATCATGTTTCTTGAAAAAACATGGCTGCCTGATTTAAAATGAAAACTAGTCTAACAGGATACTCACTTATGAAGTGATTTTTATCATCTCTGAATGACGTGTTATATCATTCTTGTATCAAATGAATAATAATTTAGACATTGAAGAAGTATTTACTTGCAATCTAGTTATTGTGTAATCATTTTTCATTGGTCATTCCATACTTGAGACAATATAGCAAATCCTTCCAAAAACAAAAAAAATATTTATATTTTTAAAAGCATGTGATGCAATATGAGGTTGTACTGAAAAATTCTCTGTTTAACTCATTTCCAAGAATCAATATTCTAATATTTTTTTTTATTAAAATAAAATTAGTCTGATACAAGGATAACTAATCTTGATTAATTCAGGCATCATATTAGGTAAACATTAGTTGCTTTTGAGAGCTTCCAGACATAAAAATTACACACCTGCTTATTCTTGCATATTTTGTCATTAAGATTTTATATAAGTTAACAACAAATACAAGTAAACAGTAATGTTTATTCATGCATGTACTTTTATTTTTTAACTGATAATTTGTATTCATTCCAGTCATCACAAAGTAAATATCTGTACAAAATGCTTTCAAAATCTGACTGATGATTCATAGCAGTATATTGTGCTGAAAATTAAGATTAGTTACACTCTAGTTTTTTCAATTCAGTTTGTTTTATTTTTGGAACATTTTGCAAACCTCAATTGTAGACAAGATAAAATTATGAATCATCTTAAAACCCAGCTCCTTCTCTATTTTCTACATATTTCTACAGACCACACATTAAATAGCAAAGATATGTATGTGGCTCACAAGCTAAAGTTTGACCACAGCAAGTATAATGATTCTGTAAACCCTGTCCACAATGTTCAAAGTATATTCCTCTCTAAGACCTTACATGTATCATTTACTCAAAGCCATTTTTATCATTGATCTGAGAAAGTGATACATACATTTAAATATTTTTTGAACAGGTCTGACGCCATACATGAGATCCATATGAGAGTCTAGATTTGATAAGACTATTTAAGAACATAACTTCAGTTCTTCAGTTAAAGTTTTAGTTTTGTAGCAACTTGCGGTGTTGAGTGAGACTACACATAGCACAGCCTATTTTATGTTCAATTTTCTTATCTTCTATATTAAATTTAAATCAATAATAATAACACTATTTAATAACAACAACAAAAAATTATTAATGCATAAGAAAATACATCAGTCAATAACTTACAGTCGTTGAATGCATTTAACCCAGGCCGTAAATATATCAGTTATATATGCCTCTAAGCAAACAATCAAAACAATTATACATATACATGGATTGTTTTATGGAGGAGTTTTATGAATTTAATAAAATAGAAAATGTTGATGGATTTTAAACTTCAGTAACTGGGTCTCACCCATTCACAGTTAGATCAACCAAATGCAGACGGCAATTCTACTCCTGCAGCTTCTTCCCTCGCACTTCCTGCCTGTGGAACTCGCTTCCTTATTCTTGCTTTCCTGACGGCTACAACCTCCAGGAATTCAAATGCAAGGTCAATGCTCATCTCTTAACCACTTGACTCTAGTTCTTTCCTCACCACCCTGTATATCCTTTCCTTTCTCTCCACCTCTGCAACTGTCATCACACCTGTATTCCCTTCTTTCTTTCTAAATGGTTTGTCCTTCTCTTCACTCTCTTCTATTTAGTGCTTTTACTCTTATGTAACCCCCTGCACATCAGTGGCATTACTGCCTTGGGGTGATATGATTAAAAAAATAATGTACAGTAATTTTTTAACTCATAACAAATTATACAATAAACTGAAGCATAATTCAATAAACAAAATGTTTAATAGAATAGCAGATTATTATAATTCATTAAACAAGAAGTTCAATAAAAGGTCAGTGTATTTAAATTAATTTTATTCCAATGAAGGTTATAGTCAATGAGAAACTTGTGAAGAAGTTAAGGATTTTTCTCCACTGAAACACTGAAATCACCCTGGGAGAAAATCTCCATCTCCCTGGTTGGAAACCACCATCGTGGTTGTGCTAAGAATGGAAAAAACTAATAAGAATGAAAAAAGTTTTATTTTTAATATAAAAGAAAATTAAACTAAAGTTAAAAATCTATTTTCCCTGTTACTAACATTCACTGTAAATATAAATAAATCGAAACTGGTCTTTACATAGATATAACATACGTCATCTTTGAAAATGTCATTTCACATTAATATGTTTGGGCATATGCTAAAATTTATTGACAAACAAAAGAGTTTTAAAAAATGCTCAGCTCCGATTGGCCAAACTACCTCTTGAGTAAAATCTTTCTTATTGCACTAAAAAAGGAAATCAAAGGTCAATCCCTGATGCCTGAAGCATGCCTAAAAGGAAATACCAAGAGATGAACAGTTTTGGATACTACCCTGACATGCAGAGCTTCATATTAATTGTGGTTTATAGGTGGGCCAGAAGGTAAATAGCAAAAGATTTTTAAGTGGAATATTCTTCATCTGAAATGACACATGACCCAGTGGATAAAAACATTGCTTGGATTGAGTGACTTCACCCAAAGAGTTGCGAGTTCAATACCTGTTGACAGTATTAACAAAAACTTAGAGAGTTGAATGAAATGGAGATGACTAAGACATTGTGAAGTGGCATGACTCATGGAACGAGAACAATCTCCCCAAGTGATTGAAGTAAAGGGTTTGATTCAAAATTTCAGTCACCTGAAGAAGGTTGGAGTGTACAACGACCGAAACATTATGAATATGACAATAAAGATGAGGACACTAGTGCGAATCATAAAAATAATTGTAACACCTCATCTTCAAAGAATAGACAAATATATATTTTGCTTTAAATAACCCCATGATATTTCATTATATTAATCAAACCTACCTGATGTTGAATGAGAACAACAGTCCAAACAATGTAAATAATGTATATACCTCATCTCAGAAATATAGATAAATATGAAAGGTATTTGTTAAAGTCAATTAATTTCTAGTTGTAGCTCTGATGAGAAATCCTCAATGATATATAAACAAGACTTTTTATTTTTAACATAATATACATACTAATATTAAAGCAAAATTAAAATTTTATACATAATATTAAAATGAAATTGATATAAAATTTATTATTCAAGGATAACAGTATGTTGTATATGGTCTATGGGTTGTATTAAGTATCACCACAGGCTGGATTTGGCCAGTAGGCCATAGTTTGCTGACTCCTGTTTTTGTGTTGAAAGTTCAATTTCCACCAGTTATTCAGTTTTTGTTCTTCTATGTGTTGCATCCTTTCAGGATATAGAAGATCATGGCTCTCCACAGTTTTCTATCTCTTGTGACTCTTACCAGTTTTTCTCTTATTGCTAAGTTGATCCTCCTATTTTGCCATCCATTCACACAAACTCACCAGATAAGTGGCTTGTTGCCTTCTTCTATCTTTTTTGCTCTCAATATGCCCTGTGAGAGTTAAGTTTTCCAAGCATTCCTTCCTCATTATGTGTCCAAGGAATTTCAGCCATATTTTCCTGATTCTGAGTAGAAGTTTTTTTCTGTTGTTATTTTAATGAGTTTAATTTATTATGACACAAAGATGAGGTAAGGAAGACTGTTTCGCCAATTTTTTTAAGGTGGGAGGTGTCTCTTACCAATAAATTAACCATTTGAAATCCTGTTTTTTCTTTCTTTTTTAATCTAGATTTAAACTCTAACATCTGCTACTTATAAAAACTACCTATTTTAATCACAAGGTAGAATATAATCATCCCTAGGCAATCATGGCCTTCCACATTTCCCTATTCCTAGTGGCTCTTAGCACACTTTCTCCTGTTACCCCACTCTAACCCTGCTCTGCCATCCATTTACTCAAGCCTCTCAAGTATGCTACACATTGCTTTCCCTTGTCTCTCTTTCCCTCTCTATCTGACCTGTTAGTATCAGATTTTTCAAGCTCTCCTTCCTCATTAAATGTCCCAGGAACTACAGCTTTTTTCTGGCATCAAGTATTAGTTTCCTTTTCATTTCCATCCTTTCCAGAACCTCATCATTGCTCACATGTTCAGTTCATGGTATCCTCAGTGTTAAAGAAGATAAACAGCAACCAGTTGCAAGTATAGTAAACAGGATATTTATTTGACCAAATGCCATGTGCGACTGGTCTCTAAGAGAATATAATCCAGAATGCCCCCTTGTAGCCTTCTCCTCTTCCTCATGTTCCCCTGGCAGCCCCTCTCAGGTTCATGGGCAGACAATCGGTCTTCCAAACTTGTGGGATAGACTGTGTTAGATGTTAACACTTCCCCTCTTTTCTTTCTTGTACTGAGGATATATTATTTTGTTTTGGTAGGAGCATCCTGATGCTATCTGCTGAAAAAAAAGTGAGAGAAAAAGATTAACAAAATTATATGTCTGGAAACTCAGAAATTAAATAGAGGATTTTTTGGGTTCAGTTGTGAATCCAAGAATTTTGAAGGAAGGAACACCCTTTTTAGTTAAGGCATCTGCAATTTGTTTTTCAGTAGATATCCATGAGATCTCTGCAATTTCTCCTCTGTCAACCATTTCTCTGAGGATAGCCATCTCAATTCGAAGTCTTTTATCGAGAACTTGTGTAGTGGAATGCACTGCATCATACAAACAGGAATTGTCTGTTTTGCATATTATTTTTATTTTGATAGGATGGTTTTCCAGCTGAAACAAATCTAATATTAATTTTCTGTAATATAAGCAGGCCTCAGTCAGATCAACCATGGCCAGGATTTCTGCACCGAGAGTGCTCTTAACAATTCTTTTTATCCGTTTAGATTGCCAGGCTATGGGCATATATTGGTTATTGTCACCGACCCCAAAAAATTATATAGCCCCCTTGTGATCCACCATCAGTCAGTTTAGCGAAGGATGCATCACTAAATCCTATAATTTGCAGAAGATTAGGGTTACCTAGGTCTGGAATATGAATTTGCTATTTCTCTTTTTTTTTGCCTTTTTTACAGTTCGATTGATTTGTTTTATGCAGTCAACATTTTCTTGTTTGAGTATTGAACTTAGTGTGCTGACGTCGAAGCTGAGGTCAGGTCTTGTTTGGGTGGCCAGCCAATTAAGCTGGCCTATTAACTGTCTAACTTCGGTGATCTCAGTTGGTGATACCTTATCTTCCAGTCTTCTGCCATTCTGCAGGGGAATATGTCCAAGTTTCTTTACATATTCATCTTGCCCAATCCTGATGTTTTTATCTGATTGTTTTATTTCTAGTCCAATGTATTGGAACTTAGCGACTTCTTCAGATTTTACTTTAAAGAAGGTGTTAATGACTTGTTTCTCAAAGGCCTCTGATCCAGCAAAACAGAAATCGTCAACATGGGTAGCAATTATGCCATATAGCTTGTTCTTAAAGTGCCATGTGAAGATGGCTTGGTCATACTTTTAAGGTATGGCCCCTAGATTGATCAGTTCCTCCCTAAGTGTTAAGTACCAGGATCGAGAGGCATCTGTTAGACCATAAACACATTTGGATAATTTCCAGATGTAACCAGGAGGCACATTGGCTTCCTTAGGGAGAAGAAGAAAGATTGGACGATCTAAATGCTTGCTCTGTAAAAATGCAGTTTTGATGTCCATGGACCTGCATATCCAGTCAAATAATGCCATGATTCCTAAGATCATTCGTAGGCTTTCTTTAGAACATGTTGGGGAATCATTTCTAACACTGCAGGCGTCCTTATCTTGGAAGCCTTTTGCAACAAGCCTGGCCTTGGGAATTTGTTCGCCATTGATTTCCTTGTTTGTGTAAACCCACCTTGTGCATATTTTTGGTTGGCCCTAGTCTAGCACTTGTGTGTAGACTTGATGTTCAGCCCAATTTTGGAGTTCTCTCCTCCTTGCTTGGTCAAGATTGTCATTAGAGGAGACAGTCATCACATCTACTTCATTAGTTGGGTCTTTGGCTTCATTGGTTGGGTTTTGGACTTCTTTGTTTCCTATTCCAAGACACCATGCTCAAAATCCAACCAGAATAGATCCCCTTCCTCCATGGCAACATTCATCAAATATTTTTTTTTTCCAGTGGCTTTTCCAGCTCTACTGATTGCATTTAATTTCCTCCATTCCTGGTCTTCATCATTTGTCAATTTGCATTTTATGATTTGGCCTGGTTTGGGCAGCTGAACAGATTTTATGGCCATTTTTGATGGTTTGTCACTGGTATCAGCTTGAGTCTGCTCAGGATGGTCATCGGTGTCACTCTCACTATGTACTGGGACAAGCCCTTTTGTGACTTCATTATACTGGTTCTGTGGCTTTGTTACGTCATTTGTGTCATGGTCTTCTGGAGTATTTTCGGGTGTTTTGGGATAGAAAATTAGGCGTGAGGGATGAACTCTAACGTATCTGCCCCCATGTTTCACTAGCACTTGTTTTGTTCCCAGCCTATGACAGCACCAGGACCAAGCCATCTATCGGATTCATTTCTCTTATAAAGGACAATATCACCATTTTTGTATGAATCTGGTATGCTAGTCCTAACCTGATGACGAAGGGCACATCTTAATTTTTCAGAGGCTTCACACTCTATGAACCCTTTTCTTGCAGCATGCATAGCATTGAGGTTGTCTGTGACAATTTTGCTGGTACTGATGCCTTCTAGTGCAGGAAGCTGATTATTCAAAAGGGAAGGCAGGTTAGGATTTCTTCCAAAAACCAGCTGGTTAGGGCTGTAGCCATGTGAGTTATGAAGTGTATTCTTTGCATTGACAGCTCATGATAGTGCAATTTTAAAATTGCACTTAGCATCTTCTAATGTTTTCTTGACCATTTCTCCCAGAACACCATTGTGCCTTTCATTTAATCCATTACTCCGAGGAGATTGGGCAGTGATGGTGCGTACTATAATGTTCAGATTTTGAGCCATGTCCCGAAAAAATTGGTTGTCAAATTCCCTGCCATCATTGGTAAGAAAAGCTCCGGGAGCGCCAAAATATGCAACCCAGTGTTTAAAAATGGCAGTAAGGATATCAGAGCTTTCTTTACTAGGTAGCCTAACACCAACGCTATATCTGATGGCATGATCGACCAAGTGTAGTACTTTGTGACCACTGATTTCTTTTATGTCCATAGCTACAGTCTGGTTGAAATGGGTCCCTAAAGAAAATCCAACAACAGGTGGGGGTGCAGTTTATTATCTCTAATACAGATCTGACAAGCAAGGGGAAGTTCCGTTAAAATGTCCATAAACTCAGCATCTTTTAAACCAGAACTTTTAATGAGGTCACATAATTTTTTTGCACTAGGATGGCTAAATTGTTTATGTAGTTTGGTGGTGATTTTTAATTTTTCCGCCTTGTTCTTTTTATTAATATTGTTTAAAAATAAAATATACTGTAACTAACCCCGGTCCGGTGGAGGTCTCGATATAGTGATGTGGTAATGGCCCGACGTGGTGCAGAGTAATTTAATTTTCTTGCCAAACATCTTCGCTGTATCATTATTAAAGTTAAGGTATGTCTTGGCCCTTTTCATTGCTGCTTTGCTTAATAACAGAGGGATATCAACTTCAACAATGTCAGTTATTATTTTTACATCTATTTTAGCAATGACACAGGGTAGAGTTACCTTTTTTAGTGATTTTAATTTCACTCCATCCCCAAATTTAAAGGTCTTAGTCCCTTTTTGGGTGGGAATATTTTTTTGTATGTCCTCGGACAAAGTTTCGAGGAACAAATCGAACCACTTCTTTCCGCATACTGTAGTAGCTGCCCCAGAATTCAATATGGCGGAATTAATTGTCTCTCTGAGACAATTGGGCTCCTCGTGGTTTAGCAAAACAAGATTCGTGACTTTTTCACAAGTTTCAACGATATTATCTGTATGGTAATAATCGTTTTGGTGTTCATTTAATAATACCATATTCTCCATGGTTCACCTCTTATAATCGTTGTTTGGCTTGGAGTAGGGGCAGTCGTTAGCGTAATGGAATTTGCATCCACAAATGTAGCAAGTAGTGGTCTGGCCATTGAAGTTTTTTATTTGAATTTCAGGGGGTTACTGCATGTAAAATTCTGTGGTCTCCCTTCTTTTGATGTTGCTGCTGCTAGAACTGCTACTACTGAACTTATTAGAAGGGAAGGGAGGTCTATTGTTGACAAAATGTTGACCAAAAAGAACTTCATTTTCTTCTGACTGGTGATAGTAGGTTGGGTTCATTTCTTTTTTGATAGAAATATGTTGCTGTGAGGGCTTGGCAGAGGTTGAATTCCCATGCGTAATTTTTTTAACTGTTGTGCCATATCCGATAGGGTGAGATTTGAGATTGTTGCTCTAATTAATCTCTCAATTTCGGGACTCATGTTGGCAGATTTCAGGGCACGATAAGCCAGAACAGGTTCAGGTAATATTATCTGGAATTCTCTGAGTTTCGCCACGTGTCGGTTGAATTGGATTAGATAGTCAGTAATGGAGGTGTTTGTGTCTCGGTGGTAATTTTCAAAGTTCTTGTAGCAAATAAATGCGGACTGATTTTTGTCTTTGAGGAATAGGGAATCTAGTTTTCCAAGAAGTATTTCCATTCTATTCTCAGAATTCAGTGACGAAATTTTTATTTCCAGAACAGCAACACGTGCTTGGCTCGCAATGGACAAAAATACTGCTGGCGTTCGTCATGCAGGTGGAATATTTGTCGCTAACTGCCATAACTGAATCTCCCGTTTCCATGAATCATAAAATTCCGGGTTTAAAGGCGGTAGTTCAAACAGTTTAGAACTCATTTCGTTGCTGTAGATGTTGGTCTCTGCTACCAATGTTATATAAGAATATAAACAACCAGTTGTAAGTATAGTAAACAGGATATTTATTTGACCAAATGCCATGTGCGACTGGTCTCTAAGAGAATATAATCCAGAATGCTCCCTTGTGGCCTTCTCCTCTTCCTCATGTCCCCCTGGTGGCCACTCTCAGGTTCACGGGCAGACAATCGGTCTTCCAAACTTGTGGGATAGACTGTGTTAGATGTTAACACTTAGCATCCTTCTGTAGAACCACTTTTTGGTTACTTAGTCTCTCCTTCATCTTTGAGGAGATTGTCCAGCATTCACTGGCATATTGAAAAACAGACAACATATATCAATCCAGTACTCTCATCTTTGTTTCTAGCAAAATTTTCCTGCCTCTCAATACTCTTCCCAACTTCTGCAATGCATCCTTAGCCTGCTATTTCACCTTCAGATCTCAGTGTCTTCTGTTAGAACACTTCCTAGGTATTTAAATTTCTGTACCTGCTTGATTTTAGTATCCCCCGCCTGTAGTTGGCAGTTTGGGCTCCTCTTTTTACTAATGATCATGCATTAGTAAAAAGAGAAGCCCAGTCATTACTTGATACTCAATTATTGTGGCCTTGTGCCAGACTGACCTAAATTTTATTTGAGTGGGAATTCATAAGGCAAAGTCAAGTTCTGTTTTGATGACTAGGCTAAATGTTTCACAAAAATAAACAGTAACCTTTGACACTGAAAATTAACAGTAATGACTGTCTTGCAGTTAAACAATGGTTAGCAAGCTGGTTTCACAGATCGTTAAAATGTTTGGTACCTGTGTAGTGGAATTCCCGGGATACAGCAGTACCCAACACTTGTTGCCTTTTGTTGAAACTAAGTCAAGCCTATTAAATTAGTAAAATTAGTAGTCATTGTGGCTATTATTATTTATTGATACTTTTATTATGCTTCATTGCAAGTCAATCACTTTCTGATTCATGTTGACCAGATGTGAGTGCCAAGAAACCAAAAACACAAAATAAAATAAAATAATTTTAAATCCCTGCAATGAAAATAATACAATAGCCAATTATGAATATTCCTGCTGGAAAGAAAATGTCCCTGAGGAGTACCAGATTTTCTTAAAAGAAATCCCCACATAATGACTAAACACAGCTGTGGGCCAAAAGGCCACCATTCAGAGTACCAGATTTTCTTAAAAGAAATCCCCACATAATGACTAAACACAGCTGTGGGCCAAAAGGCCACCATTCAGAGTACCAGATTTTCTTAAAAGAAATCCCCACATAATGACTAAACACAGCTGTGGGCCAAAAGGCCACCATTCAGAGTACCAGATTTTCTTAAAAGAAATCCCCACATAATGACTAAACACAGCTGTGGGCCAAAAGGCCACCATTCAGAGTACCAGATTTTCTTAAAAGAAATCCCCACATAATGACTAAACACAGCTGTGGGCCAAAAGGCCACCATTCAGAGTACCAGATTTTCTTAAAAGAAATCCCCACATAATGACTAAACACAGCTGTGGGCCAAAAGGCCACCAATCAGCACACAGTTATGCTGTCACCATCACCGCCATGATCACCATTTGTTGTCAGCACCTCTATCAACCTTAACTATCTACTCATGGTCTCTCTTGCAGTCAGCACCATGACTTTGATACCAAATTTGACTAGAATCCAACAGAAATTTTGCTCAATTAATGTTCACTATCTACATCTGATCCTTCGTTGCCACCACCATAACTCTAGCAACCAAATTGCCTTACCACAAAGCAGTCCACCATCATGACCTTGATTGACCAACCTATCTTACCAGGCACAGGTATCAATTTCAACCTAAAAGATGGTCGTGTGTCAAGCCCCACTGGCAATCCACTCTGGACCTATATTCTGACTTAACTGTGACCTTGGTCAACCAACACAAGAAATCAGTCAACTCCTGACTCTACTGACAACACCCTAACACTTAATCGTTTTCCTTATCAACGGCAATTAAGGACTCACATGTGAATAATTCTTGCCTAATTTTAAACAAATATATATATTTCTCATAGATATTGGCTCAGAATGAGAAATCGGAGAGCCAACTTCAAATCCCAATTGAATTCATTACATTCACTTATCAGCAAATACCCTTAAGAAAGGTATCAATCCATTTCTTTTACCTCCATCTACAGGTTAAATAACAGAACAGATTTGGTTCTATAACCTTGGTTGGTAACCAGTCTACCACAGAAAGAAATGGCAATCTACTGCTGAAAAATCTTCTGCCTAGTTATTCATGGATTGAAAGAGACATGATTGCCCAAGCGTGTATTATGTATGGCACTTAAATGACTGTTACATTATGTATTTTTGATGAATACACATTCTTGAAATCTTAATCTTTCTTTGTTTCTTCCCTTTGCATCCAAAGACCTTTATTCCTTTTCATTACTGTTTCTTTTTATCACAAAATTTTGGATCAATACATTCTTTATTATTACTATTATTTTATTATTAGCTTTATTCCCTCTCATTATTTTCCCTTCTTATCACAAAACTTTCAGTCAATACTAAGATGTTAAACATCAAACTATGTTCTGCCACCAATTTGTCTAAGTTTGTAGATGGAGTTCATTTAACCAATGGTTTTCATTTTTCTCTTGAATTCCAGCCACTATTAAAACAAATAATCTTTTCTTTATCCAAGAAGGAAATAAGCAAAATATCAACAAATAACCTCTTCATTATTACAATTATTTTATTACCAGTTTTATTACATTTCATTATTATTATTTTTTATCACAACACTCTGAGTCAATATACGCTTCATTATTATAATAATTAATAATTATAATATTAAAATAATTATGATTATTTTCTTACTAGTCTATCTTATTGTTGTCGCTCTTTATACTTTTCAAATGTTAGCCCAAATAGAACAAAATAAAAAACAGAAATAATGTAATTTTTTTAGTCATTTTTAGTCATAAAGCCACTAAAATACAAGAGGTTACTAAGTGTGAAAAAATATAAGAAAAAAATCACTATTAAAGAGAGAGAGCACAATAAAAAAAACAAGAATCAAGAAGACAGTAGATAACAATTGACATTGCATTTAAATTTTTGAAGATCAAAGTTGACTTGGAAGCAAGGAGCTGGAAGAGAGTTCCACAAGCGAGAAGTGCAAGAAAAGAAACTATTAGCATAGAACTTACGTTTACATCTGACCGTTTCAATTGTAAAATGAATTCTTGCCATCTATTTAGTACTGCACATAAATTCATAAAGTCTAGGTACCGAAAAAGGAAAACTTGTCAGAACAATTATTACCATGAAAATATGTATTTATAGAAAAGGCACAGGGAAGCTATGTTACAGCAGTGGGAAAATAACTGAAGCGGAGATGCAAGGTCAGGACCAATAATATTACAGTCTTTCATTATTTACATTATTCGGACTATTGTCCTTTGTACAATGTTTCGGCTATTGTACAATCCAGCCTTCTTCAGGAAGTTTGAACCAAACTCTTTATTACAATCACTGGGGTATATGAACTCCATTCCTTGTGAAAAGCCTGGTATTGAACTCACAACTCTAAGAGTCAAGTCAGGAACTAACCAATGTCTATATCCATTGGGCCATATATCCTTAAGGACAAGAGCAACTGAATTTTTGGAACTTATAAACCTAATGTCCAGTAACTATTTTTTACCAGAGTTCATATTGCAATTTTTTGATGTTAATGGTTTTCTCTAGTACTTTTTACCAGAGGTCCGAAATTCTTAACACCTGAAGAAGGCCAGAGCTACAACGGCTGAAACATACAAATGGCAACAAAGATGAGGACAATAGTCTGAATAATAAAAATCATGTAAATACTACCTTATCTCAGAAATATAGACAAATATTACAGTCTTTCATGGATTCTGTTTTAACCTCTTTAGTTGAAGAGCAGGAGACACAAGTTCAAGTTTTGTCAGTTGCTACTTCTTTTTGAGTTAGTGCTTTTAAAGGTCCAACAGTCAAAAAGAAAATATTATGATAAAGAAAAAAAAACTAATAAAATGGAGTAAAGATACTAATCAACTAATAATAGTGAAAATTCTTCATCTACAAATTATTAGGATTTCTCAAAAGTACTTTTTATTTTCTGCAGTTCTTTACTCTAAAGCCTATTTCATGTACAGACATAAAGACTATCTATGACTCCACTATATTATGAATATTTTTATTATATATCATCAGTCAGTCAGTTAAGTGCAATATGTGATACACGCTTTGGGCAATCATATCTAGAAAGAGACATGACTGACTGGGCAGAAGATTATCCAGCAGTAGGTTGCCATTGCTTTCTGCGATAGACTGGTTGCTAGCCAAGACTATAGAACCCAATCTGTCCTATTATTTGACTCATAGCTAGAGGAGGAAGAGATGTATTATATTATTAAGTAGTAATTAGTGGGGGATCAGTTTATCACTTCATAACAATATAAAATTAGTTCCCCCACTTTATGCCCAGTATAAGCCTTAATCATGATTCCAACTATTATATTCAGTCAGTCAGTTAAGTGCCAAACGTGATACATGCTTGGGTGATCATGTCCCAAAAGAAACATGACTGACTGGGCAGAAGATTATCCAGCAGTAGGTTGCCATTGCTTTCTGCGGTAGACTGGTTGCCAGCCAAGGCTATAGACCCCAATCTGTTCTATTATTTAACCCATAATTGGATTGAAGAGACAGATTAATACCTTTTCCAAGGGTATTTGTGCGTAAGTGAATGCAAAGAATTTAACTGGAATTTGAACTTGGCACCCTAATTTGTTGTTCCACTGCACCACAACACTCATTCATATTACCTGACAGAAATTTGTATATATAACATATGTGCTCAAAAAAAAAATCAAATACATAAACATCAAAAATTGTCTGACATGTCTAAGCAGAAGGCAATAAACCTAATGACTAGTGTCCAATCCCAAAGGGTTCAATTAAGAACATCAATCTGTTAGAGAACATTGGTCAGAAAAATGATATAATCATTGCATGACTGTGACAAAACAAAATGGCCACTGCTATCTTGGACAGTATACAAAAAAAAGCAATCTGATGAATAATGACTGTACTGGGAAGTGGGTTACATTACTTATGGGCAAATAATAATATAATGATTAACAAACGAAAAAGAATTAAATTCACTTATTCAATTATTCCTCTCACCAAGCCGTAAAACACAAGGCGACTTATTTTTAATCATTGTCTGGTAAATGGGAATCTTTAAAAACAAATTACCTATGAATGTTTTTAAACTTGGATATATATCTTAAAATTTATTAATTAAAATAAAAATAATTACTAATAATTATTTAAATAAAATATATTAATTAATAAAATATATCAATATTAATATTTTAATATATTAATTAATGAAATATATTATTTAATAATAATATAATATAAAATATACTAAATAAAAAAATATCATATAAAATATTAAAATAAGACAGGAAATAATTATTTGTTTGTTTTTGAGGCTTAACGACCTATCAATCCTTATGGGATCATTTTAAGGTCATAACCATTAATTTTTGGGTAAGGTTATTTTATTTTTACAACGTTTTTCTTTTCACGATTCATTGGGATTTGTTTTTAAGAGCAGGGTCCCCAAGTCCTACCCTTGTTATTTAACCCATAACTGGAGGGAATGGACGGATTAATATCTTTCCCAAGGGTATCAGTGCTTAAGTGAATGCAGGGTATTCAACTGGAATTCGAACTCAGCTCACTGATTTCTCTTTCCGAGCCGATATCCACTGCACCACAATGCACATCTGTCACTATACGCTTACAGCACTTGGTATTCCCAAGCGGTCACCCATCTAAGTACTGACCAGGCTCAACGTTGCTTAACTTTGGTGATCGAGCAAGAACTGGTGTATTCAACGTGATAGGCTGTAAGCCCATGAAATAAAATATACTAATATTTTAATACATTAATTAATAAAATACATCAATTAATAATAAAAATAATTACCAGTTAATAATGATTTTAATGTAAAATATATTAATAAATAATAATATTCATATTTTAATGTATGAATTAATAAAATATATTAATTACTAATAAATGATAATTAATTAAAATAAATTATATTTATTAATTAATAAAATATATTAATATTAATATTTAATATATTAATAAAAAATTTTAATTAATTATAAAAAATAATTTAAAATATATAAAATAAAATATAATATAAAATATTAGAATAAAATATATTAGATAAAATAAAATATATCAATATTAACATTTTAATATATTAATTAATGAAATATATTGATCAATAATAAAAATAATTACTAATAATTAATTTGAATCATAATATATTAATAGATATATCATATATATCCATAAAAAAAATTACCTCTAAATGTTTTTAAACTAAAATATATTTTATATTTGACAAATATAGAAGTAAATACTTGAAAGATCTCAAGATATCTATGGTGGGATGGAGGTGTGTGAAAGAATTAAGTTAGTGTAAAATAAAATGTTATTCCCTGAAATGTTTATAATCAATAAAACCAAGGTACAACCATGTATTACAATTAAATTACAGTGGATAATGGTGGACTATACTGCAAATAAATGCTGACAGCACAAGACTGTTCTTGTACTACAGGGTATAAAAAATGCTGCTGATTAATAATATCATCAGAGGATATTAGTCAGTCTGTCAAGTACCATATGTGATACACACTTGGGCAATCATGTCTCTTTTAAGACATGACTGACTGGGCAGAAGATTATCTCTCAGTAGGTTCCCATTACTTTCTGCCAACCAAGGCTATATAACCCAATCTGTCCTGTTATTTGACTGACAGCTAGAGGAAGAATAGATGTATTATATTATTACTTAGTAATTAATGGGGGATCAGTTTATTACTTCATAACAATAGGAAAAAGATCCCCCACTTTATGACCAGCATAAGCCTTGATCATGATTCCAACTATTATATTCAGTCAGTCATTTAAGTGCCATATGTGATACACGCTTGGGCGATCATGTCCCAAAAGAGACATGACTGACTGGGCAGAAGATTATCCCACAGTAGGTTGCCATTACTTTCTGTGGTAGACTGGTTGCCAGCCAAGGCTATAGAACCCAATCTGTTCTGTTATTTAACCCATAATTGGAGGGAAGAGACAGATTACTACCTTTGCAAAGGGTATTTGTGCATAAGTGAATGCTAGGAATTCAACTGGAATTTGAACTCAGCACCACGATTTGTTGTTTTGAGTTGATATCCACTGCACCACAACGCACATCCAAGAGTGGATATCACACTGTTGATTTCCTCAATTCCAGCATAAGCAACCCTGCCATCTGAAACAAGATGGTTTCCAAACTGAATATACTGCACAATCGCCTCTTTCAGAATCTCTGCTTGCCAATTCAACACCTCAACTAAGTAACAATTTCCCAAACCCCATTTGATGCCACCAAATATCCAGTGACCAGGATGCTATTATATTATATTTAAAAATATAAATGACAAATCATTTTATGCCGCTTATGTGAAGGATTACCGAAAGAATAGTTTTAAGTTATCTGAATTTCTAATGTGGATGTGCATTGAATTTCTAATGTGGATGTGCGTTGTGGTGCAGTGGATATCAACTCAGAATGACAAATCGGAGTGCTGAGTTTGAATTCCAGTTGAATTCCTTGCACCAGTGTATCAATATTTCTTCTTGTGCACCAGTGTATCAATATTCCTTCTTGTGCACCAGTGTATCAATATTCCTTCTTGTGCACCAGTGTATCAATATTCCTCCTTGTGCACCAGTGTATCAATATTCCTCCTTGTGCACCAGTGTATCAATATTCCTTCTTGTGCACCAGTGTATCAATATTCCTTCTTGTGCACCAGTGTATCAATATTCCTTCTTGTGCACCAGTGTATCAATATTCCTTCTTGTGCACCAGTGTATCAATATTCCTTCTTGTGCACCAGTGTATCAATATTCCTTCTTGTGCACCAGTGTATCAATATTCCTCCTTGTGCACCAGTGTATCAATATTCCTTCTTGTGCACCAGTGTATCAATATTCCTTCTTGTGCACCAGTGTATCAATATTCCTCCTTGTGCACCAGTGTATCAATATTCCTTCTTGTGCACCAGTGTATCAATATTCCTTCTTGTGCACCAGTGTATCAATATTCCTCCTTGTGCACCAGTGTATCAATATTCCTTCTTGTGCACCAGTGTATCAATATTCCTTCTTGTGCACCAGTGTATCAATATTCCTTCTTGTGCACCAGTGTATCAATATTCCTTCTTGTGCACCAGTGTATCAATATCAGGGTTAGTTTTGGCAAGTATGCAACATATGAGATTTTTTATTTAGTAGGTAGTGTAGTTATTTCCCTTTCCCCCTGGTTGCTTCAAATTTCCCCTCTGGTGCAAATTTCCCCCAGTTTGGGAATCGCTGATCTATAGCCTGTTGTGACACTATTGATGCCCATTTAGAGAAGAAAAATGGAATTTTATTATGATCACAAGTGTTTCTGAAATTTTATAAATAGAAAAAAGGAATGGAAAAATAAATTAGTGAATGAGGGTAGAGACCAAGTGACAAAAAAAAACAGGAAAAAGGGTATATCTGGGTGCTGGTCTATATTAATAATCATGATGGGATTGGAGAGTGTTCTGGTTTGACATCGGTGAGTGGCAGAATTGTTTGTCATCTGGTTCCAATACCACATGTATTGCCAGCCACATGTTAGGATAAGTAGCCAGGCACAAAGTCGGCATGGGAAGAGATGATCTATGAGATTGACACAGCAGAAGTTGTCTCAAGTTTCATCTTCCTATCCACCCAGATGAAGCCCTTAATATATCAGCTAAATATAATTTGGGAATTTTAGATTTTTATTCTAATTTCTTGGTGTAGCATTTGTTTTTCATCTTGCTACCTTGTGAATATTGTGGTGATACAGAGCAAAGTGAGGGACCAGATGTTTGCCCTCAGAGGTCCAGAAAGCAAATGACCAAAACTGGTCTTTGCGCACCCCACTCCACGCACACGTTCCTGCAGAAAACCAAAAATTAATAAATATCAAATTCCAGTTCACAAGCCTATGCGAATTTTATTTATCATCCAATGGAAAGTTCAGAATTAAATGGGTGTGTATTCCCAAATGACCTGCTGGGACCCACAAAGATGAAATAAAAAGCCGACACAGAAAGCATCACCAGAGTTGAGAAAGTGCAATCATAATTAGCACATCCCTTGACCTTGTCAAGTTGCCTCATCTTTCCCTCTCACCTTCTTCTTTCTGTTCTCTGAGCTACTTACCCGACCAAAGACAAACACTCCCACATACATAAGCACAAACTCTCTTTTTAGCATTTACTGCTATAAACATTTTAACGTCCTTTGAACTCATCCAAAAGACATTCCTTTTATTTGTAAAAAAACCTTCATTGATATATGTGTATATATAAAATGTCATTTCTATACTCAATTTGATTTTCTTGTTTTATAACCCCTTTTATAACTTATAGTGGGCTATCTACTAACGAGGCCAAATTCAGTGAATCTGCTTCAACACAAGACTACTTTTTACAAGAACGGATAACCCACTATATTATACAGAGGGTTCTTTCCTAGTTTCTGGTGCATGCTGATATGAACAAGAGCAGAAACACAACATGGAAGTATCATTGGTCAGTTGATAGAAAATCTGGGAGAGAATCATGTTGCCTGTTTACACTGTGACAAGATTTGAACCTGTATCTTATATTTTGGGAGTCCTTCAAAGAAGAATAATACTTTCATTGATATCTCATCCATGTTAATTAAAAATTATAGAATGTGAAAAAAACCTGAGCTTTGTTATAAAAAGCAATAAATCAAGATGAATGATAAACTCAACCGAGACTAATAAATTCTTCGTAAATTGTCATGAGAAAGTTATAATTCAATAATGAAGAGGGAACACAATAATGAGAATCCAGATTATCATCTGAAAGTACTTGAGACCTAAGCAACCTTTCCTTTATAAGCAGAAAGACTTATAATCTGTTTGTGATTCAGGGGCTGATTGTCTTTGGTAACTTCTTCCCCTTGGCACAAATTTATATCTTTTCATCATCGATTAATCTCTGAAAAGTGTGTAAAAATAACCAGTTAGCTTCTTTTTTATTGATTACTAGCAGTTTATCTCAGGTTGTTTAAAGGAAGTGTTCTAACAGAAGATAGAAAGTGCAACACAGAGATCTGAAGGCGAATTGGCATGGCGAAGGATGCATTCCAGAAGCTGAGTAAAGTATTAAGACACAGGAAAATTTCACTAGAAACAAAGAAGAGAGTGCTAGATTGCTATGTGATGTCAGTTCTTCAATATGGCAGTGAATGCTGGACAATATCATCAAAGAGGAAGGAAAAACTTGAAGCAACTGAAATGTGGTTCTACAGAAGAATGCTGCGGATATCATAGACCAAGCATGCGAGCAATGATGAGGTGTTGGAAAGAATGGCAACCAAAATAAAATTAATAGTGAGCATCAGAAAGAGACAACTGAAGTTCCTGGGACATGCAATGAGGAAGGAGGGCTTGGAGAACTTGATACTGACAGTCCAGATAGAAGGAAAAAGTGACAGAGGAAGGCAGCGGATAACATATTTGAGGGGCCTGATCAGGTGGATGACAGAACAAGGGTTGCGAGGAGTAACAGGAGAAAGCCACCAGAGATAGGGAGATGTGGAAAACCATGTTTGCCTACGTCCTGAAAGGACAAGGCACATGGAAGAAGAAGAAGTTTAAAGAATAATAAGAATAAAAAACGTATGATGAATTTACATAGCAAATACTTACACAACCTCCCCCCTCATCACTTTTATAGATATAGATAACAATGTAGAATGTCTATTGGATTAGGTTGGGAGGGGGAGGGGCAACATAGATAGATATAGATAATATAAAGTGGGGTGATCGATTCTATATTATAATCAGTACATAAACTAATCCCTGACTTTGCGGAGTGATAATATTTATTTTTCTACCCCTAATTTTGGCTTTCTGAAAAATTTCAGGGTGTTGTTAGTATTCTAAAATTTTTATCTACATCTGAGCACAACTCCTGTTGAGCTAGATTACAAAATGCAGACACTAAGTTGACTCTATTAAACAAATACTTACACAACGTCTACCCTTGTCACTTTTATAGATATAGATTTCTATATTTTTTTCAGTTTACCATTGTACAATAAATATTTTTTCTTTTCTCTGTCGCCTATTGATCTAATATTTTTGGATGCATTATATATTAATATATACTTTTTTTAATGTCTGTTTTAAAAGATATAAAATTGTGATGAATCCATTTCTTTTACCAGCCTCCACCTACCCAGTTATGGGTTGAATAACAGGACAGGCTGGGTCAACTAGCCATAGTTGGCAACAAGTCTACCATAGAAAGAAATGGCAGTCTACTGTAGGAAATTCTTCTGCCTATTCAGCCATGAACCGAAAGAGACATAATCACCCAAGCGTGTATGGCGTATGGCAATTAAGTGACTGATCTGGATAAAAGGATTGAATAGCAGAACAAACTGGGTCTTATAGCTTTGGTTGGCAACTAATCTACAGCAAAAAGAAATGGCAATCTATGGCAGGAAAATCTTCTGCCTTATCGGCCATTAATCAAAAGAGACATGATTGCCAAAACAAGTATCGAGTATGTCAATTAGCTGATTGATCTGGATAATAGGATTGGTTGGCAACCAGTCTACCATAGAAAGAAATGGTAATATATTGCAGGAAAATCTTCTGCCTTGTCAGCCATGAATCAAAAGAGACATGATCGTCCAAGCAAGTATCAAGTGTGGCAGTTAACAGAGTCCCCATAAATTATGAGATTTCCTTGAATGTCTCAGATAAAACATTTTATATTTTTAATTTCTGACTAGTTTATCCTTGTTAAAGATTTACATGCAGACTATTGTTAGTTTATCCTGCATCTCAATTTTGCTGCCATTTGGTATCCCCAGTGCAAGGGACATAGCTCAACTTCTTTTACTGTTAATAGTTACAGTATACAAAATATACTGTATTAGCTCAATTTTTTTTTTTACTTATTAATAGTTACATAAAATATGCTGCATTAGCTCAATTTTTTTTTACTGTTAATAGTTACAGAGATAAAATATGCTTCGTGTATTAGCTCAATTTTTTTTTACTGTTAATAGTTACAGACATAAAATATGCTTCGTGCATTAGCTCAATTTTTTTTTTACTGTTAATAGTTACAGACATAAAATATGCTTCTGCATTAGCTCAATTTTTTTACCGTTAATAGTTGCATAAAATATGCTTCGTGCATTAGCTCAATTTTTTTTTTACTGTTACTAAGGCAGACATAAAATATGTTTGTATTAGCTCAATTTTTTTACTGTTAATAGTTACATAAAATATGTCAGGCATTAGTTCAATTTTTTTTTTACTGTTAATAGTTACAGACATAAAATATGCTTTCTGCATTAGCTCAATTTTTTTTACTGTTAATAGTTACAGACATAAAATATGCTTCAGGCATTAGCTCAATTTTTTTACTGTTAATAGTTACAGACATAAAATATGCTTCTGCGGCATTAGCTCAATTTTTTTTTTACTGTTAATAGCTATATACATAAAATATGCTTCTCTGTGTATTAGCTCAATTTTTTTTTTACTGTTAATAGTTACAGACATAAAATATGTCAGGCATTAGCTCAATTTTTTTTTTACTGTTAATAGTTACAGACATAAAATATGCTTCAGGCATTAGCTCAATTTTTTTTTACTGTTAATAGTTACAGACATAAATATGCTTCTCAGGTAATAGTTTTAATTTTTTTTTTTATTGTTAATAGTTACAGACATAAAATATGCTTCGTGCATTAGCTCAATTTTTTTTTTTTACTGTTAATAGTTACAGACATAAAATATGCTTCGTGCATTAGCTCAATTTTTTTTTTTTACTGTTAATAGTTACAGACATAAAATATGCTTCATGCATTAGCTCAATTTTTTTTTTACTGTTAATAGTTACAGACATAAAATATGCTTCAGGCATTAGCTCAATTTTTTTTTTACTGTTAATAGTTACAGACATAAAATATGCTTCCGTGCATTAGCTCAATTTTTTTTTACTGTTAATAGTTACAGACATAAAAATATGCTTCGTGCATTAGCTCAATTTTTTTTTTACTGTTAATAGTTACAGACATAAAATATGTCAGGCATTAGCTCAATTTTTTTTTTACTGTTAATAGTTACAGACATAAAATATGCTTCTGGCATTAGTTCAATTTTTTTTTACTGTTAATAGTTACAGACATAAAATATGCTTCGTGCATTAGCTCAATTTTTTTTTTACTGTTAATAGTTACAGACATAAAATATGCTTCGTGCATTAGCTCAATTTTTTTTTTACTGTTAATAGTTACAGACATAAAATATGCTTCATTCATTAGCTCAATTTTTTTTACTGTTAATAGTTACAGACATAAAATATGCTTCATGCATTAGCTCAATTTTTTTTTACTGTTAATAGTTACAGACATAAATTATGCTTCGTGCATTAGCTCAATTTTTTTTTTACTGTTAATAGTTACAGACATAAAATATGCTTCGTGTATTAGCTCAATTTTTTTTTTACTGTTAATAGTTACAGACATAAAATATGCTTCGTGCATTAGCTCAATTTTTTTTTTACTGTTAATAGTTACAGACATAAAATATGCTTCGTGCATTAGCTCAATTTTTTTTTACTGTTAATAGTTACAGACATAAAATATGCTTCGTGCATTAGCTCAATTTTTTTTTACTGTTAATAGTTACAGACATAAAATATGCTTCATTCATTAGCTCAATTTTTTTTTTACTGTTAATAGTTACAGACATAAAATATGCTTCGTGCATTAGCTCAATTTTTTTTTTACTGTTAATAGTTACAGACATAAAATATGCTTCGTGCATTAGCTCAATTTTTTTTACTGTTAATAGTTACAAACATAAAATATGCTTCATTCATTAGCTCAATTTTTTTTTTACTGTTAATAGTTACAGACATAAAATATGCTTCATTCATTAGCTCAATTTTTTTTTTTACTGTTAATAGTTACAGACATAAAATATTCTTCGTGCATTAGCTCAATTTTTTTTTTACTGTTAATAGTTACAGACATAAAATATGCTTCGTGCATTAGCTCAATTTTTTTTTTACTGTTAATAGTTACAGACATAAAATATGCTTCATTCATTAGCTCAATTTTTTTTTACTGTTAATAGTTACAGACATAAAATATGCTTCGTGCATTAGCTCAATTTTTTTTTTTACTGTTAATAGTTACAGACATAAAATATGCTTCGTGCATTAGCTCAATTTTTTTTTTACTGTTAATAGTTACAGACATAAAATATGCTTCATTCATTAGCTCAATTTTTTTTTTACTGTTAATAGTAACAGTCATAAAATATGCTTCATGCATTAGCTCAATTTTTTTTTTACTGTTAATAGTTACAGACATAAAATATGCTTCGTGCATTAGCTCAATTTTTTTTTTACTGTTAATAGTTACAGACATAAAATATGCTTCATTCATTAGCTCAATTTTTTTTTTTACCGTTAATAGTTACAGACATAAAATATGCTTCGTGCATTAGCTCAATTTTTTTTTTACTGTTAATAGTTACAGACATAAAATATGCTTCATTCATTAGCTCAATTTTTTTTTTACTGTTAATAGTTACAGACATAAAATATGCTTCGTGCATTAGCTCAATTTTTTTTTACTGTTAATAGTTACAGACATAAAATATGCTTCGTGCATTAGCTCAATTTTTTTTTTACTGTTAATAGTTACAGACATAAAATATGCTTCATTCATTAGCTCAATTTTTTTTTACTGTTAATAGTTACAGACATAAAATATGCTTCATTCATTAGCTCAATTTTTTTTTTACTGTTAATAGTTACAGACATAAAATATGCTTCGTGCATTAGCTCAATTTTTTTTTTACTGTTAATAGTTACAGACATAAAATATGCTTCGTGCATTAGCTCAATTTTTTTTTACTGTTAATAGTTACAGACATAAAATATGCTTCATTCATTAGCTCAATTTTTTTTTTACTGTTAATAGTTACAGACATAAAATATGCTTCGTGCATTAGCTCAATTTTTTTTTTACTGTTAATAGTTACAGACATAAAATATGCTTCGTGCATTAGCTCAATTTTTTTTTACTGTTAATAGTTACAGACATAAAATATGCTTCATTCATTAGCTCAATTTTTTTTTTACTGTTAATAGTTACAGACATAAAATATGCTTCATGCATTAGCTCAATTTTTTTTTTACTGTTAATAGTTACAGACATAAAATATGCTTCGTGCATTAGCTCAATTTTTTTTTTTACTGTTAATAGTTACAGACATAAAATATGCTTCGTGCATTAGCTCAATTTTTTTTTTACTGTTAATAGTTACAGACATAAAATATGCTTCGTGCATTAGTTCAATTTTTTTTTTACTGTTAATAGTTACAGACATAAAATATGCTTCGTGCATTAGCTCAATTTTTTTTTACTGTTAATAGTTACAGACATAAAATATGCTTCATTCATTAGCTCAATTTTTTTTTTACTGTTAATAGTTACAGACATAAAATATGCTTCATGCATTAGCTCAATTTTTTTTTACTGTTAATAGTTACAGACATAAAATATGCTTCGTGCATTAGCTCAATTTTTTTTTTACTGTTAATAGTTACAGACATAAAATATGCTTCGTGCATTAGCTCAATTTTTTTTTTACTGTTAATAGTTACAGACATAAAATATGCTTCATTCATTAGCTCAATTTTTTTTTTACTGTTAATAGTTACAGACATAAAATATGCTTCGTGCATTAGCTCAATTTTTTTTTACTGTTAATAGTTACAGACATAAAATATGCTTCGTGCATTAGCTCAATTTTTTTTTTACTGTTAATAGTTACAGACATAAAATATACTTTGTGCATTATAAAAGATAAACATAAAATGTTATATTTTAGGTTGGTCAAGAATATTGTTGGGTGTTTATCATTAGATAGCATCAGGAGTGCTTTTAATCTTAATTAACCTCACCTGATATTCTACCATCAAATTATTATCTATACAGTCAGTCAGTTAAGTGCCATACGTGATACACGCTTGGGCGATCATGTCTCGAAAGAGACATGACTGACTGGGCAGAAGATTATCCCGCAGTAGTTTGCCATTGCTTTCTGTGGTAGACTGGTTGCCGACCAAGGCTATAGAACCCAATCTGTCCTGCTATTTAACCCATAACTGGAAGGAAGAGACGGATTAATACCTTTCCCAAGGGTATTTGTGCGTAAGTGAATACAATGGATTCAACTGGAATTCGAACTCGGCTCCCCGATTTCTCGTTCCGAGCCGATATCCACTGGACCACAACGCACATCCCATATCTATACAGGGTGTCCATAAAGTCCATGTACAC
This sequence comes from Ascarosepion bandense, assembly GCA_037127315.1. Classification (NCBI taxonomy): domain Eukaryota; kingdom Metazoa; phylum Mollusca; class Cephalopoda; order Sepiida; family Sepiidae; genus Ascarosepion; species Ascarosepion bandense. The sequence continues at coordinate 359,391 of JBBBDQ010000432.1, forward strand.
TTTAAAAAATTTATAACTTTGTATTTGTACTTGTGATAGAAATAATCTGTAAAAAATTTTATAATCTTTAATGTACCTAGTTTTAAGTATAGTTATTGAATAATTCTTTACCACAAAATTTGCAACAATTTTTAGATAAGTAAACAGATGGATTGGAAGAGGTGGACCATTTTATTGCTCTCCACATTCCAGATTTGACTCCATTAGATTTTTTTATGGCGACATATGAAAACAACTGTGTGTGCAACCAAACCTAGTTCATTAGAAGATTTAAAAGCTAAAATAACTAATGTGATTTCAGGCGTTACTATAAATCAGTTGGCAAATGTTTTCCATGAATTGCAAAATCGTATTACCCTTTGTAGTAAAAAAAAATTGAGCTAATGCACGAAGCATATTTTATGTCTGTAACTATTAACAGTAAAAAAAAATTGAGCTAATGCACGAAGCATATTTTATGTCTGTAACTATTAACAGTAAAAAAAATTGAGCTAATGCACGAAGCATATTTTATGTCTGTAACTATTAACAGTAAAAAAAAATTGAGCTAACGCACGAAGCATATTTTATGTCTGTAACTATTAACAGTAAAAAAAAAATTGATGGAGGACATGTGGAAACTTAAATAAAATTTCAATAAAACTTTAAAACCATAGATTTACTTCTTTCTAATTCTTTTTAGAAATTATTTCTCTCGCAAATACAAATAAAATTATATTTTTTTTAAACTGCACACGAACTTTGTGGACACCCTGTATTATTTAATTCTTAGAAAACTGCAAAAAGCACTATCAACAGTTCTTTTATAAGAAAGATACTAAATGTTCTGGAAGGATAAAAGTATGAACTGGTCCAAAATGTGTCAGTCAGAAGAAAGTGAAAGAAGTAGTAAATATGTGTTATTCCATAAAATTAACTCTTTGAACCCTGACCCCCTGATCTATGGATCTCTCACCCTGGACCCTTGCTGACCATCTCTGCTGTTCATGTTTTTTGGTGCTTTATACCTGCTGCCTGAGTATAGGCACTTTCACACAGCAGCTAGTATATCAGCCACTCGAGATCAAATAGTTAATGTCAAAAATAATTTTTTTTTTTAATTTTTATTTTTAAAAAAAGTACAAGATCAAACCTATTAAAAGGAGTAGATAGGTTTACACTCCTTCTCCATTTATTGAATAGGTGTTTCTTGTTTCTTGTTTAGGATTAGGCTTCTGGCTCCTTCCAAAGTTTTCTCATTCTCTTTAACTCCCAGTAACTCCTTGTATTTTAGTCACATTATTACCTTGTTTGGGGTGAAATGATTAAAAAAAAATATCAGGTGTTTATAAAATTTTGTGTAGTTTAGAATTTTTATTAGTTCTTTTGCCTCAAAATTACTTCTTTTGAGTCAAAATATTTTCATTTTTTACTGATATTTACTCTAAAGTTCATTTCATGGATATATATAAAAACAAAACGTATGATTTCCCTTTCCTATAGCAATATCATTATATATATACTAGCAGTATAGCCCAGCGTTGTTCGGGTGTAATGAAAGCTTTAAAACTAATCCATGTAAGTCAAATTTTGATTTCCTGGTATCGATATCAAATAGGTTTTTTTCATCGTAAACTGAATTTTGAAGGCTAAATAAGTCCTCTGAGTAAATGGTATCATTCCTGAGACTAAGAACTACAATTATACCTACATAGGGCCAAAACCCGAAGCAAAAACTAAAATAAAAGGGCTGAAAAAAATACAGGCATACAGGCAGATAAACAGACACACACACAAACATCTTGCCTTTTATATATATATTATTGATTTTCTGCACTATTGTAAGAACTGCAACCTTGAAACTTCTGAATATCATTTCTTATGTCTTTGTCTATGAGTGTATCAAATTTGATTAAAATCGGACCACTCCTTCTATAACCCGATTTTTTCGATTATCGATTTTTATATTTATTGGGGGTACCTCGACACAAAACCTAGCTAAGAACACTCGCAGACACTTATAGTACAACTGTGTAAATTTTCAAGAAAATTGGTTCAGCCGTTTCGGAGTCTATAGGTAACGGACACCCATAGACAAAGTTCCATTTATAAATAAGTTTATATATATATATATATATATAACTCACTTGCCCACTGATCTAATGTAACTTTTCTGTGCCTTTTTTCAATAAATATTTTCAGGTTAATTTTTTTGATGAACTTTCCTCTTTGGTACCTCAACTTTACTAAATTTAAGCACAGTACTAGACAGGCAGTTAGGTCTCATTATTTTACTGTTGAAATTTCTCAATGTAACCATGAGTTCTATGCTAACAATTTCTTCTCTTACACTTTTCATTTGTGGAATCCTCTTCCAGCTTCATGCTTTCCAATCAACTTTGATCTTCAAAAATTTAAATGCAATATCAATCGTTATCTACTGTTGTTTTAATTCTTGTTCTTTTATTGTTCTTACTCTTGTTTTTTTTCTTCTCATATTTTCTAACATTCAGTAACCCCTCATGTCTTTGTAGCTTTATTGCCTTGCTTGGGGTGAAATGATTAAAAAAAAATCAACTGTCATCTTCTGCCTCCTTAATTTCCTGTTCTTTTGTTGTCCTCTCCTTTTTTTCTCAGATTTATTTTCTTTAAGTAACCCCTTACATCTTAGTGGCTTTATTGCCTTGCTTTGAGTGAAATGATTAAAAAAAATAATACTATTCAGCTGTACCTTTTTATTCAGATATTTTAATAACAGATACAAGAATTGAAAGCCTGGCAATTTTGAGGTATTGGCTTAAACTAAGTCTCAAAACCACTGATGCTGATCACAGAATTCAAGAAATGAATCAAAATAAAACAGGATCTAACTATACTTTCCAAAATTATTTTAAGAATGGTGACTTGGTCCATGAAAAGAAGCCCAAACATGAATAACTAACAACTGTTAATTATGACGTTTGAAAACACAAAAGAGAACCTGAAAACAAACAGTCAAAAAACTTACACACACACACACACACACACTTCATAAAATTATACAGAAACCCTTGAGTGGTTTCTCTATGAAATCGAAAACAAAACTACTTTTGATATACTTTTATAAGAAAATATCTATATTACAAGAATAAAATGAAGGCAAATGTATTTGAAACTCAATATGTTTGATGACAAAAATTTATAACTCTGTTGTTTGAAATAATTTTGAATGTTGCTTCACATTCTAACATTAGATCAGTGATTTCCAAATGGTGTGGTATGCCTCAGGTGCAGCAGAAGAGCTGAGTAGGTAAATCAGAATGATTGAAAGGCAATCAAAGATTTAGAAACATTCAAAAATTTCATATGCCAAAAATAAATATGATTTTAAAATTTAAAATGGATTGCTTGTAATTGCATGCATGAATCCCAGTATAAATAGTTACAAATAATTATTGATTGATTTTATCATTGTGATATTTTTGCATTATATCATGTATTAAGAATATAGTAACTAGGGTCTACAAATTGGAGGAGAGAGTTATCAATGATAATGCTCTGACTTTGAATTTGCAGTTATCTCCCTTTAACCTGCTCTTTGTTTTTTTTATTTTTAAATGTACTTTTTCTCATATAAAATTTGGTGAGGCATGAACAAATTTTAATTCTGAAAATGCAATTCAGAGAAAAAGAGTTTGGGAACCACTGTGTTAGATTATCACGAATTATCAATGAATTTATTAGTAGATGAAACATTATCAATCATAATTAATTTCTAGTTGGGTTTTCTTTCATTTATTTTTTGAAAATGGTTCATTTTGTTTAGGAATATCTAGTGATAGGGTATTAGAGTTTCCTCAAACAAGAGAGTAAGAATGAATATACAAACAATGATATGCAATTAAGGTAACATATTTTATTGCCTGAGCAAACTAAACAGAAAGAATACAAAAGGAGTTATTTATTTGTTGGTTTGGTAGAATTATCAAATATGCCTGTGTGTGCTCAAGTAAGCTTTAAGGCATTTGTATGCTGTTTACTATTCTCTGTTGTGTTCAATATGACATGAATTTCACTACAGACCAAAAGCACCCACAGAGAACAAGACATATCATACCTTTAAGGCATCCTGTGAGTAAAATGAAAAGAGAAAGAGAGACATTTGTACCTTTTTCTTTTAAACTGCATTTGCAATGCTATCTAATGATTATTAGCAGAAGTTCTTTGGTGGAAAAAGTTGGGCAATCCCACATTTTTATCATAGCTCACAGATAGTCATTCTGCAATCATTAATAACCAGTGTAGAATGGAAACCAAGAATAAGCTAACAATTCTAGATGGAATTCTTCTTCTTGAAGAAACCTGTCTTAATAGTTACCAGACAAAATGAAGTTGTTCAAGAAATGTCTTAAATTACGCCTTTTTAGGATAAGTAAGCTGTCATGGCATTGGCTTGTGGATATGGAAAAAAAATGAAATATTGTAATAAATTAGTTTGTTAAAATATTACTTTAATTACTATCAAACTGTTATCATTCACATTTAATGTTTTCAATTTATAATAAAGAAATAAGTGATAATTTAATGATTACTTTTATTTTATTAAAATATATTGAAATTAAAATATTCATCTTCTATGTAACATGTCCCGTAAGGACAGAGATGTACATGGCTCTCTACAACTTCCTATCTTTTGTAGTTCTTAGCAGGTTTTCTCGCTTTGCTAAGGCTTCACCCAGTTCCATCATACATATATTCCTTTCGTGTAACTTTTTCCTACCCTCTAGTGATTACTTTTCTTACTTTAGCATTGAGTTTTTTTAATAAAGTATTTTTCTTCCTATAACTGTCTTTTCACAAATTTGATTTACCAGTAAGACCATGAAAATCAGATATTTGGTAAGGCACCTGTCAGGTAATCACAGACTTCTCAGTGGTGTGAATTCTTCATTTCAATGTAGTTCAGTACCTGTTGCTTCACTGGTGGCTAGATGATCACATTTTCAATCTAAATTGTTTGTCCATTTAAAATACCACAGTTACTAAAAAATACATTCAGTTTAAATACAAGAGGAGTCATGAAAATGATTTCAATGAGCCACATATTTTGACTTATACTCTTTTCCTGTTACCCAGGGGTTGTTGCCAGACATCATTCAAATTGTCTATGTGTGCATATATATTCAGTGACATGTAAAAATATTTCTATAAAATTTGAAAAAAATACTTAAAAATAATTTATTAGTGAATAATTTCTGAAAGATTCAATATAAAATTAGTTGTCTGCTTTTTTTATTGGGATAGGTTAAAAAATTACATTTTTTTCTTGTCTTCAGTTTATAATTGTATTGCACAGCCAATGTATGGATTGTCAAGACTGAGTCGGAGGGAAAATAATATTTTATTTCAAACTCACTCAAACTGTGTGTATGCATGTATATACATTAAATGGCACAAACACAAGTAAGTCACAACACAAATATATATATATATATATATATATATATATATATATATATATAATGATGATCCACGTATACTGTCTTAATATGTATAGGAAAAACTACTAAAAAGTTGTAAGTTTAAAAATGTATTTTTTTGACAGTATTTATTTATTTCTATTATTATTATACATATATATATATATATATATATATATATATATATATTTTATATTTATATTTCAGTGTCGGCCTTTTCATCAGAAACAAAAAATTTGTTTCTGATGAAAGGCCGAGGCCGGTCTGAAATATCAAATATAATAATAGGAATAAATAAATACTGTCAAAAAAATACATTTTTAAACTTACAACTTTTTAGTAGTTTTTCCAATATATATATATATATATATATATATATATATATATATATATATATCTGACAGTCAAATTTTCATTTATGATAATTTTGATAGAGATTAAAATGATTAAAAATTGATATTTTCAATTGATCGATTTGGATCAGTTATTTTTGATCCCCCAAAAAATGATAAAATGCATACCCAAATCTTGCAATAAAATTAAGTTAGCATATTTTTAAAGAAACCTTAATTGAATATATTTGCCAAAAAAGCAATGTTTTAGCTATTTAGACATTACATAGAAAATCAAACTTAATATTACTTATTTTACACTTCAGGAAAATTTCTGAAACTAAAGGTTTTATTAAATAACCTTTTGAAATTGAGATTATCAAACAGGAAAGAGAAATGTTGCTTCACTGATGGCAGAATTATTAAATTTCAAATCTAAATTGTTTGTCCTTTTAGAATATTATATTTATTAGAAAATGAATTCAGTTTAAATACAGGAAGAGTCATGAAAATGATTTCAAAAGGATGCACATTTTCGCTTATACTATTTTCCTGTTACCCAGAGTTTGTTACCAAACAGAAAGGAAATTCTCCATCACAATACATGTCTAATTTAATCTCATCCATATTGTGTGTATGTACACTTTGACTTGTGTGTGTATTTTAATTCAATTACAGACCTAAAATATTTTACCAAAATTAAAAAAATTATTCTTTAAATAATTTTAATTGTTACCAAATAATTTCTGAATAGTTCAATAAAATCTTATAATTACCTGATTTTTTAGTTTTTAAGAAATAGTTTTTTTGTCTCTAATGTTATGCCTAGGGTAGGCCTTATCCAGACTGAATAGAAGGAAATTGTATTATTCGGATGTCTTATTTCAAACTCACTCAAATTGAATGTAAGCCTGTGTGTGGGTGCTTGTGTATAAATAGTACAGACACGTGAAAGTCACTCATGCACAACACAGACGTACATTTTATGTACATGTCACACATAGACAGTGTGTGAAAGCTGTTTTAGGGGCACAGATTCATGCAATAAATGATTGCAGAATGAGTCTAACACCTGTGATAAAAAGCAACGAAAATAAGATTAAAAAAATATTAGTGGGGATGGATAGAATGAAAATTTCAGTGGTTGTTTTTGACTTTTTTTGCCGATGTCTCACATTTGTTATGCAAAGCCAGATGTCTTTTCTTAGAAAGAGGGTTTTTCTTGACTTGACATGTCCCACTTTGGCTTCTTTTTAATCTGATATTTTTAAAATCTTAAAAAGAGAAGTTATTTGAAAAACATTAACAATGTAAGGGATTTGAAACACTACGTATAAGTCTTAGGTTATTTTCCTTTCAAAAGTTCGTCTTTGTAAGTGATGGATTAGGGTCAGTGTAACTAGTTAACTTAAACTACAATGGTCCCAAACGCAACATGTTCATGACTGCTTTGTTCCCAAACAATCTCCAACCTTTATCGTTAGTTTCTTTACAATATACTTCATTGAAAACAAAATAAACAAAAATTCCGAAGTTTGTTTGTCAATGTTGCAATAGCAAATTAAATCATGGAGCCGCAACAAACAGTACACTCTAGTCTAACACTCGTTGACAACACCTTTGAAAACATCTTGTGCATTGCTTATAGTATACGATCCCTCTGTCTGAGACTGTATTATTAATCTGAAATTAAGTTGTTCTTTTGCTTCGCTTTTACTGCTTAGAATTTTTTTAACAGTTCGATTATTTTATTATTTTTTATTATTTTATAATAAAATATTTTTACTAAATCGTCCGAAAATAAAATAATTCATTTATTAGCTATTTAAAGTTTCGTTTTTTTTTTTTATCAAATTGCGAAAAGACAACTTTAAACAAGTAAGTTAGTTCTCTTTCCTCTTTGGACCATGATTGTTAACAAGTACCTAAAACAATAGATAGGGTCTGGAGACTATCGCATCAATAGTGGGTAAGCGAAAGACAAAACAAAAAAGAAAGTTTTTTTAAACTAATGATTTTTTTTAAATTGATGACAGCAGTCATGAGGATGGGGGGGGGAGACAAACAACAGTAAAACACTAACACAACAGATTTTTAGTTTTTTAAAATTTTACAATTACATCGAAACGTTAAAAATATAGTGACGCTCAATTTTTTTGTTGACTTATGAATTTTAAAAAATAGCAAAAAAAAAGAAAAAGAAAAAGTTGAAATGCAATCGGTTTTTTTTACTTTTTGGAATTTGGATGCATATCGGATATGAATATTTAAATTTATTCATTTTTTAGTTTAAATATAATTTTTCGCTAAAAATATAAAAAGTCAATTTGCTTGTTTATTGTTTCATTGGAACAAAAATTGCATTTAATTTTTAAAAGTTGAGATTGAGAATGTTTCTCTTTAGTTCTTATTAGATTTGAAATTAGCAACTTTTTTTCTTCCGATATTATTATTATTCACGCTTTCATTAAAAACAAAATTAGTGATAAATTTTAAATGCTCAAGTAAATGATTTGCACATGCCTTCTAATTCGCACTTCTGTGATTTGTGAATAAAGTTAAAGTACTTTTGATTTTCTTTGGAGGAAGACATTGCGTAAAAAACACGTGATCGAAGTTTGTAAAACTGACATGTGCCTTTAACTTAGGTGATCTACTTCGGATACCGTTTGTTTTGTTTTTTTAAATGGAAAGTAAGCTTTAATTGAATCGTGCATTTATGATAAAAAAAAGAGAGGGGAAATCGATTTATTTAAAATTTGTAAAAGTGAAAAACCCTTTTTTAAAATACTTTGTTCCGTAGCCTGATGTAAAAGAAAGATTTTTAAAAAAGAATACACTTTTAGTGTCAGTCAGTTAAGTACCATGCGCGATATACGCTTTGGGCGATCATGTCTCCAAAGAGACATGACTGACTGGGCAGAACATTATCCCGCAGTAGGTTGCCATTGCTTTCTACGGTAGACTGGTTGCCGACCAAGGCTATAGAACCCAATCTGTCCTGTTATTTAACCCATAACTGGAAGGAAGAGACGGATTAATACCTTTCCCAAGGGTATTTGCGCGTAAGTGAATGCGAGGAATTCAACTGGAATTCGAACTCGGTTCCCCGATTTCTCATTACCGAGCCGATATCCACTGCGCCACAACGCACATACTGGTCAAAAATGTGAATCATATTGACTGCATTAAGTAGATAGATATTTTCCAAGGTTTTTCTTTTCTCAACTTAATTTCCAAATGACTGCATTCGAATAACGAATTTCCTTCAGTTTCACAATGACTAACACTGACTTTAAGAAGTTAGAAGAAATCACCACGCGTTCAATTGTCTTGTATTCAAAGACAGGTTGAAATTTTAAAAAAAATTGCATGGTGGTACATTTTACAGCATCAAGAAAGATGGGAAAAAACAGTAAGAAAAATTGTTATTTATTTAAAAAGACCTTTCAATACATTTGTACTAACCCTAACCAGGAGGGGGATCGAAAAAGAAAAGACGATAAAACTTGGCAAGCTCTCCCACTTTGTAGAAACAGTTATGAAAAACGTCATCTTTGGCTTCTGAATTGGAAAAAAAAGGTTAGAAAAAAGGGTGGACCTGAAGGAGACTACCACCACCTTTAAAATTGTTGTTTTTCATTTTTTGCGGGGTGGGGGGGGGGCTCAGTTTTTCATACAATGTTATAGTAAATCGATCCTCCATTTTGGAACCACTCGCCGGTAGGATATTACCACCACCTGTAAATTTGTTGATTATCAATTTATTTTTTTACTTTTTTCTTTTTCAGTGCAATCTTATCGATTATAAATCCTAAAATTTTCGATTGACATAAACAATTTGTAAAAATTTCAACATTTAAGCAATTTTAGGATGGTCTCAGTTTTTCATACAATTTTAAATCGATTCTTTTTTTTTTTTTAATCATATCACCCCGAGCAAGGCGGTAACGCCACTGATGTGCAGGGGGCTACGTAAGAGTGAAGAGATTTGAAAAGACAAAACCGGAAACCACATCCTAAACAGGGAACAAGGGATGAGCCTCTTCACCTGTTCAATAGACTGTCTGTTACACTGTGCAATTAACTTTTTTGCTTGCGCATATTCAACAACTGAATCCTTTGCGAAATTTTTGAATGAAGCCATTCTGGGAGTTTCTGAGGAAGATGCCATAGAAAACTTGAAAAAGACAAAAACAAAAGCAACAACTGGCCCCTCCCCCACAAAAAAAAAAACAATACAAAGCGAACCCAACGCGAGTGTTTCCAAAATGGAGGATCGATTTACTATAACGTTGTATGAGAAACTGAGCCCCCACATAAAATTGTTTAAATATTTAAATTTTTCCAAATTGTTTTGATAATCGGAAACTTTATGTAATAATCGATAAGACTGTGTTGAAAAAAGTAAAAAAAAAAAATGAAAAACAAAAAATTTAAAGGTCGTGGCAGTCCTTCAGGTCCGCCAAAAAAAGTATTGATTTTTTTTTTTTTAAAGTCGGATTTAAATTTAATTTATAACATTTTAACAGTAACACTAACTGTAAATGACAGAGATTTCTGTTGAACAGTTAATCTCTCTGTTATTACGTTTTTTTTATCACTATAAATTAAATAACTTTAAAATAATTTCTCTGCGATAACTCCATGCTATTGAACGGTTGTAGAATATAACGACCTCAACTGAGCATTTCGTTAAAAAATTTAAACAAGAACTAGTCATGAAAAACAACTTAAAATGGTTAGTTCTTATTTCAATTCAACTTAATGTAGTTAAATTAGACAATAAAAATTAGTAGATAAAGAAGATTGTCACTATCGTTTTTAAAAAAATTTTAAATTAAAAAAAAAAGAAAAAATACGACATTTTAAAAATGGCTTTTATCCAGTCTTTCTTTTTAATCTTTTTACTAATTTCTAAAAAAAAAAAAAAACCCAGATTACACTTATCATTATTACATTTTTAAAATATCTGCTTTTTTTTTCACCAGGATTTAACAATCAAATTAACCGTTTTCAACTCTTTAAATCGAATAAAAACTGATTTTTTTTTATTCATTCTACTCCTACACACAACAAAGAAAAAAAATTGATTATTTTTTTTCCTGACAATAAGCAGGGCGGGGCACAAAATAAAATTAGTGCGAAGGCTAAAATCAGAATTTTTTTTTTATCTGATAATCTCAAATAAATGAACATTTGTTATTTATCTTTCTTAAACATTTTAGAGTAGTTTGTTTTTATCCTTTTCGCTTGTACTTATTTCCTGAACTTGAGATAAACATTTTCGCATAAGACTTTGAAAGTTTTAGAAGCTAAAAAATGTTTCGAAAAAAATCCCGAAAATGAAGATTTGATCTGTAGTAATGATCGGAGAGAGACAAATACAGCTCAGGTCAATAGCACTGTAATAAACTGGGAACAAGTATTCTTTTTTCTTTAGTTCTCAGTTTCGGCAAAAAGCGGGGGTTGCTGAAACCCACCCCATAGTGACGTGGATGCGATGTCTTCTTCACACTTTTAAAATGTACGTACATTCTCAGAAAAAGAGCAAAGCTTTCATTTTATTTTTAAAAAATAATACAGTCCAGTTTTAACTTGGAAAAAAATTTACTTTAATTTTCTAAAACACATTTTAACTCATTAAAGTATGAACACGCATTTTTGGGGGTAACCTTTGTTGACACTTCACTTACACTTGGACTTGATTATAAAAAAACGTGAAAAATTGTTTTTTTTTATTTTTATTTTTTTATTGACTTAACGTAGGATTTGACTTGTTTTAAACTCGGCATTTATTGTTGATATTTTTTAATTTATATTTTCTGAAGTGTGTTTTCATTTGAGTTTAAAACAAAAGTGGTTTGAACCATGATCAGTTTTTTGGACATTGTGGCCTTGGCTCATATGAGATCCGTTCAATTTAGGTCCCTAAAAGTCACCAGTATTTTTGGGGGAGACACCGATTGCAAACTTATCTTTTTCGTTTTTTAATACTTGAAATTAAAATCTTTTATTTTGAGAAAATTAGGAAGGATCGATGCAATTTTAGAAAAGGTTCAAAGAAAATCATGATCGAATAATCTGATTTGATTCAACATGCAACGTTACAACGAAAAAAAAACAAAAAACGTTTTCTTTGAATTACTGTTGTTGAGTTAAAGATATTTTTAAAAAGCAAGCTGTCGAGTGATAAGAAGAAGTATCGTTATGTTAAAGAACTTTTTTTATATACGGAGTGTAGCTAGTTAGAAAAAAATAATCAGATCCGAGACAATTATTATAAAAATAAAGTTGTTTTTTTTACAGAAATAGGAAAAATAAGCAAACGTTAAACCGAGAACAGAATCCAAAAGAAAATTAAAATTTAAAAGCATTTGAAATTCTACATTAATTATGAACATTGAACAGCATTTGGCGAGAAATTAAATATTTTAAAAAATACAGGAACATTTTGAAAAAAATTAAGTTTGTAAAACAGTGAGAAGAAATTACAAAATTTATGAAAACATACAATGAAATTGATGAGAAATAAAAAAACCAATAACCTAAAAAAAAAAATAGAATAAAAAAACGTATTCTGTTTTTAGTGGGTAAAATTAAATTAGAATCATTTTTCAATTTAATTTTGTTATTTCTCTTTTTTGTTTTTGTTTTGTTTTTTGTCATTTACAAAAAAAAAAAAAGCAATACATTTTTCTTTCTTTCCTCTCGATTTTTAAATTTTGTAAATTTTAACAGCTCCATCCTCTTGGGTAACCAACAAAAGAAAATCTTGGCTAATAAAAATACTTGAAGGTCGGCAAAGTCCATCCGCTCTATCCAAGAGAACCCTTTCGGCATGACCATCGTAGGTGAGGCAAATAATGCGGTCATTTTTGGTATCTGCCAAGTAAATACGACCATTCGTATCACAGCACACTCCTCGTGGTTCTTTCAAACTTTCATCGCTTTCACTAGATTCTGGTTTGTATATGAAAGTATTACTTCCATTCCAATGGAAAGCAATCACCGAACGTTCAACACAGTCTGCGATGATAATTTTATTTGATGGAGAAACAGTTATACCTGCCGGCTGACCACAGCATAAGCGCTGGATTGAATAGAGAACCCGGCCATGGTAGGAGAGGATATCAACAAACCAGACATTATCAACACAGTTGGTGGCGGCTAAGTGCTCATTCTGTCCAGCCGCTAGTCGTATGTACTTCCGGGGAGTTTGCAGTCGGTTCGTAATCTCCAAGGAATTATCCGGATCCAGAGAAATTATCTCGCATTTCTGGGGTAGAGTCAACAAAGCTTCGCCTTCAGGTAATAAAGTTATATCGGTCGGTTCGGATACAAGACGGAGCAAACCAACTAGTTTACCGGTCAATGTAAACTTTTTTACGCGTCGATTCTTACCATCAATTCCAAGTACAAATCCTTCTGGCATGAGTAGGGCACTTTCTAACATCGAAAATGATTCGATCCCAGGAACATTCGCAGAAAATGTATATTTTAATGGCAACAGTAGATTCAATCCATTTTCAGAATTTTCAGATGTTTGGTGTTCTTCGGGGTATTGTTTTAAAACTGGGTGTTTGGCTGGTGCTGCAGTGTCTTCTGTCGGCTTTTTTGGAGATTGAACGACTTTTTCTGTTTTCATAACAATAATCTCTTGGTGAATGCCCGGCGGATCGGCTCCATTGCGTAGAAGATCAGACTCGCTTAAACTCATCCGCTTCGACTTTTTCAGGGTAATTTTAGAAATCGCTGTCGCAGCAGATGTGTTGTTTTCCATCATCTCTCCGACTATATCTGTTTTACCTGTCTGTAGGGCCATCATATCTGCAAGGAAGAAATTTTCGGGAAATCCGTCTGCCCATTCAGTAGAGGGCCTTGATGGGTCTATCGGCTGTGTATCCTCGTTGCAGTCTGGGCACGGGAAGGAGTCCGTGTCAAGCTCAGAGAGTTTTGTTTGAATATAAGAACTCAAACAGGTTTTACAATAAGTGTGTAGGCAAGGCAACGCCCTGGGTGACTGAAACTGTTCATTGCACATTTTACACGAGAGAAGAAGGTGTTTTTGTTGTGGTGTGGAAGGCGGCTCATTTAGCGGTACAGGTATCACTGAGGTCTCTGCATCCATAATGACTACCCCTTCAATTCAGAACCACAAAATACCAAAAAAAAAAAAAATACTATTCAAATTTTCATAAAGACAAGAAGGTATATTTTCAAAACTGACCTTCCGATTTATTAAAAAAATCCTCGACCGATAGTGCCAGAAATTTTCACCTCTGCTGACGATTAAAAAATTTTTACGCAGTTTTTTCTTTTTTGCAATCCGACAGAGAAAATTTAAGTTAATAAAGTTTTTTTTCTTTTCTTCGTTGTCACTACCTAGTCTAATTATTTTATTGTTTTGTTTATTTTCGTTCATTTAATTTCTTCCTTTGTTTCTCGATCAACTTTCTTTCTTTCATTCACTGATATCCGAATGTTATGAATGGCCATAGCAGCTTTAAAAATGTAATGTTCTTATAGAGACCGACCATACTAGCGGCTCGCACACCATGGACACAATCGAAAACAGTCATTTTCGATACCTACCGATTATATTTAGTTGGTAGCCTCGTCGGGTAGACTAAGTGACTATAACAACAACAATTCACTGACAAGTTCCCAAGTGTATAAGTGACTGCCACACACGGACAGTAGTCCTCACTACTCTATCTTTGCTCGTCAATAAAACATGTGAAAAGCTGAGTAGGTGGGTCATTCTGAATTTCCATGTATCTGGACACTACACAGGGAGTAGGGAAGAGGGTGGGTGGGCGCTTTCTCAACACAAAATGGTAGAAGTTAGGAAAAAATAAGGAAAAAGGTTTCTGATTTAAAGCTTGTTTGCGGAAAAGAGAAAGAGGACGGTCGACAGTTACTCAACAGTGTTTGTTTGGCACAAGGCCACCAGTATCTATTATTAAAAGACATAGTTTTATGCTATATTTATGGGGCAACAGTGCTCAATATCTGGGATAGAGCAAATGTAAATGTTCTGATACTGCTTAGCTTATATATATATATATATAAATAAATATTAAAAACGCCTGATAAGGAGGACTTTTTATTATATATATATATATATCCAGTATAGGGTAGGTATAGATGAAATAAAATTCCATATCCAATAAACACTTCCTAAAAAAGTGCTCGATACAAAGTAGAACGAATAATATTTGTTTAGATTTTAAAACATAAATGTTATATAATGATATTATAACATATGTATGTTATAAATTCTAAGTAAATATATATATATAGTCTGCCTCCTTCTACTGAGTGCCCATAGCTCAGAGGTAGAATCACCGACTGATGCCAATTCGGTCGGGTTTCAATCCTAGGTTAAAAAAGCAATCGGATGTCTAACCGTGCTGATGAGCTGTGATACAGAGAAACAGATCTGTCTGTGGATGACTATATATATATATATATATATATATATATATATATATATATTGAACAGTTATAGGTTAGATTTAAATTAAATTTGACTAGTAAACAGTTGTATTAGCCAGTGCTCAATACATGTTCAAAGGAAAATGAAGGTGAAAATCACCTGACAAAACTAAAAAGGTCAAAACTATAGGAGTGTAATCAGCTGATCTTCCCTACCTAAATAAATATATGATCCACTGTGCTTTAGACTACTCAGCTATAGAGAGTATCACAGACCAGTAAGATTCTATTTGTCCTTTTGAAGAACTCATCTGTGATACATAGGGCATATCAAAAATAATTTTACAAATTTTGGGGGCAGGTTCTTCACACCAAAACAAGAACAAAACTTTATGTAAATATATTTCCACAAGTCCATCTTTATTGAGTTACTAACTTTAAAGCCTGTAGAATGTGTTCTTCATGGTCAGGTGTACAAACAAGTTTTGGTTTTCCTTGATCATGAGTTTGTGGTACCACAGATCCTGTTTCAGTAACGTGATAATAAACAACAGCAGAAAAGGTTGGGTGACTCAGCTACCTTCAGTCCATTACCATTTGTGTGGATCTACATAAAAATTATATCTGTATGCTCTTGATATGAATATCCTGCCATTGCTAATCAAAACACTTTTCAGTTGACTGAATACTACACATGTTGGTGGACCTGAAGGAGACTACCACCCCCTTTAAATTTGTTGTTTTTCATTTTTTTTTTTTTTTTACTTCTTTTCAGGGCAGTCTTATTGGTTATTATATAAAGTTTCTGATTATTAAAAAAATTTGAAAAAATTTCAATATTTAAACAATTTTAGGCGGGGGCTCAGTTTCTCATACAACATTATAGTAAATCGATCCTCCATTTTGGAACCACTCATGTTGGGGTTGCTTTGTATTGTTTTTTTTTTGGGGACGAGTTGTTGCTCTTGTTTTTGTCTTTTTTCTCAAGTTTTCTTTAATTCTTACTATGGCATCTTCCTCGGAAACTCCAAGAATGGCTTTATTCAAAAATTTCACAAAAGATTCAGTTGTTGAATATGCTCAAGCAAAAAAGTTAATTGCACAGGGTCCATTAGGTTGTATGTAAAACTGAGCACTCACTAAAGAATTAAACAAATAAATTGTTTAAATGTTGAAATTTTTCTAAATTTTTTTGTCAATTGGAAACTTTAGGGTGTAATCGATAAGATTGCACTGAAAAAAGTAAAAAAATAAAAATTAATGGTGGTGGTAGTCTCTTTCAGGTTCGCCCACATGTTAAATGTGGAAGACAGACTAGCCAAAAATGTACATGAATGAGAAATGTAATCTAGTCTACATGGCAACACAGCACCATATATTGGAAATTTTCTTTAAACCTAATAACTTAAAAGGAAGGATTTGTAGACACATGTTAATATGAATTTTTGTCCTTGTTCTGACGTGAGTAACCACCCCGCCACTAGTTTTTAAACATATGTTTGATATACCATGTATATGCCTGAATTTTTGGGATGAGAAGTTATTGTTATTTACAGCTGAACTAATGTCCTTATCTTTGTTATTTTTGCAACATTTTGGCTCCTTTACTCTCCATTCTTCTTCAGGTATTTTTTTTATCCAGGTAACCTTTATAGTATTTCAAATTAAACTTTCAGTTAATGTCCAAGAGTAGAGCAAACACCATTTCTGAATTTACATACAATTCAAATGATGAAATTACCTATCCTGCTCATTTTTTAAGCTATGACCCAATTTTCAGAGAAGAATACAGTGTCTGGGAAGATGAGAAATAAACCAAGACTTTTGTTAAAAAAAGGTAGCATGAAAAATACTGTAATTTTGTATTACCAAAAAAAAAAAACAGAAGAAATATTTTTAAAGAAACTGTAAAAATTCTGAAAAAAAAATTATAAGTGACAGAAGCTAGTTATTCAACACTTGTTGGAAATGTATGAATCTCACGCCAAATAAGGGACAAAGATTTTGTCATATACGATGGGATCATTAACAAAGAGTGTGAAAGATTCAGATTAAACAAACTGACTCCAGGGTTACTTTTCATTCAAGAGTTAATGGCAAAAAAAGACACAGAAATATGGGTCAAAATTCTAATGAAACTTGAACAGAATTATAAACTTATGTAACAGAAAAAATTGGATGTATATCAAAATTCTAAATGCCAAAGAATTTGAGAAAAAACTGTATACATACAAGCAAAAGGAAAATGAATCCAGGTTTCAAATGTGGAAAGTTATCACATGGGCTTTGCATTCTTTACTATTAGCAAGAAAAAAACTACAGCCAGATCGAAAATGAAGCATTAGCAATAGTATATGCACTAAAAAAATTTCACAAATTTATATATGGAAGGAGTGTTCAGTTGCAGACAGACCAATAATATCAATTTATGGTTTGAAAAAAAAAAAGAATTCCTATGCATACAGCAACTAGATTACAATGCTGGAGTATGATCGTATTAAGGATGGAATATCAACCATCCAGAACATTAGGACGTGTGAATGGGTTGTCAAGATTGATATAAAAATTACTGAACCATTTGAGGACACTGTTATTGCTGTATCAACCGAGATCAAATGAACAAGCTGAATGGTTTGTGGGTACTTTGAAGAGAGCTTGGAAAAAAAGCAAGTAATGAAAAAGGAAGCAAAGAATCACTACAAAAATTATTGTATAATGCCAAGTCTCAATACACTGGCAGGTATGTTACCAGCAGAATTGATGGTAACCTGTGTTAAACAAGTTGATACCAGGTCAAAAAAGAATAGGAATGGATTTCAAAAAGGACACAAATGTTTTCAAAATCGGCAAGAAGTGTTTTTCAGAGTATATAAAAAATGTAAAAGAAACATGGGA
The DNA here is from genome assembly GCA_037127315.1 of Ascarosepion bandense. Lineage (NCBI taxonomy): Eukaryota > Metazoa > Mollusca > Cephalopoda > Sepiida > Sepiidae > Ascarosepion > Ascarosepion bandense. The sequence continues at coordinate 377,497 of JBBBDQ010000432.1, forward strand.
AGACAGCATAATAATCACAGGAATTGGGAAAATAATATATATTAGCAGAACCCATGGAATTTCCACAGAAGGATCATTATGATTTCCTGGAAAAATTTTACTTTGTCATACTACAAATGATAGTAACATATTTAAACATAAAGATGTTGGATAATAAAATAATGATAACACAGAATGTAATTTTATTAAAATATCTATAAAAAATAATGTCCATAGAAGCTACTTTACTGTAATCTTATCTTAAGCAGCGTATGCACAGACCATAACCAAAATACTGTACGCTATTTTGTGAAAAATTTTGAAAGAGAAAATGTTTTTTTATGACTGAAAAATCATGCTCCTGTGTCCATTGTAAACAGAAAAGACCAACTGAGTAATGTCCAAGGGTGTAGAGGCCAGAAATTTTGTTAGGTTGCAGGGTACGACAACAAACCTACCTATTTTTTACTATATTGTACAGTACACACACATATATACACACACAATTACTGCTACAACCACCAGCTTAAGCTGCTACTGCTATGGTAATGCTATAGGCTCTCTCCTCCTACTCTCTCACTCTTTACTCCCCTTCTGTTTGGCAAAGGTGAGAGAAAGGCTGGGGAGAGTAGCGTTCATAGATTATAAAAAGATAGAGGGGAAGCAAAAGCTTGTGTAGAGAGTAAGTGTGTTATCTTTCTTCAGTGGCGTAACGGACAGAGGAACTAAATAACTAACTAAGGAAGGAACAAGCAGAATTATTATATGATATTAGAAGGAAAAAATGGGAATGCATAAACATTCTGATGAGTTAAAAAATAGTTTTACTGAAGAAACGTCACAGGGAATGAAAAACCTATGCAAGTACTTCATGATACCTTTGATGTACCAATACTAATTTCTTAGTATTTTTTATAAATACAAAAATATAAAGTAGTTTTTATACTTCATAAATATAAATATAAAGTCTTGTTTATACTTTATGATACCTTTGATGTGTGGTGGACTGGACAATGCGATTATCATTTGTAGTGATTCTAACGTCGTGATAGTAATTTTAAAAGTGGGGTCACCATTAAAAAGTAGTCTGGTTGTCCAATCCACTATATTTATAAATAAAATAATTCAAAAAAACAATGTAACTGGATTAATAACACTATATTAAACATAGTTACAGGATTGATTATTTTGTGCATGCAAGATTTAGTGGTGAAGGTTCTCTCTTGGATGTTGAAGAAAATGTATCAATGTTCATACTGGGAGAGTTCCTGAAAAAAGGAAATATGTTTGTACTGATCAGTAGTTGAATATAATTATACAGTGAAGTATGTTTAATAGAGAGAGAGAGAAACATTTTTTTGGTGTAGCTAATTGAACGCAATTAGCGCAGTATGTGAGTTGGAAAGAAACTAACGGCATTCGAACTGTTAGCTCCGAAAAGCAGGATCCAACTGGTCTAAGCACATGTGAACATCAGCTTATATATTTCTGAATAAAGTGTGGGGAAAAAAGAGGTTTCACGTTCGGTGCTAATGTAAAAGTATGTGGGTATATGTGTGTGAACGTGTGTGCATGGCAGTATGTATATAAGTATGTACATGCATGTAAAAGTGATTCTACATATGTACCAATACTAATTTCAAGAAAAAGAAAAAACTAGAGGTTTATTCTAAATGCAAAAAGTGAAACGTGCAGTCTGTGAACAAACTCTGGTGGCAAATTTTAAACCAAAGCTACAGACCATCTGGGAATATTTCTGTAGACTCACATGATAAATTTGAGTAATAAATTTAGCAAAAACCATGCAATTTCTGCAGGACCCACTCTAGACAATTAAAGGAAATAAATGTCATTAAAACTTACCTGAAAAATTATTATTATAACAATATGCATGACATGACTGTATGGGTAATTAATGAATACTCACAATTTATTCTTCATAAAGTAAAGACACTAATTCAAGTGTCAACCTGTCAGCCATAGATTTTCATGGTTTCAGCTAGTTATTATTATTGTACTTTGAGCTTTCATAGTCTTTTTTTCTTTCACCTCCTGGCTAAGTAAATATTTTGGAACAGTCTTTAATTGTCAGAGCAAAGATACTGCCACCTGGCATACAGAGGGAAAGGGAGGTAACTTTACAGAAAAAAAAAACAATCTAAAAGAAAAAAATGAATATGCCAAGCACTCATCTTTTCGGGATTTTCTACTTTGTTCTCTTTTCTCTTTCTCACTTTCTTTGTTCTCTTTCCTCTTTTTCACTTTTCCGCCCCATAGGTAAGCATCAGTTCCCCATCCCTTTCATGTTTGTTTGCATCACTGGGTATGTATTCAGGTTGCTCTTACATTTTTTTTTAATTTCCTGTGATGGATTTTAAAAAAAGATATCTTATATTGTGAAGCATACCAAGCTATGACTTGTTACATAGCTTTTAGTATCACAATTGATTCATGACATTTGTTGATATTGTCTGAAAAAAATTCTTTACTGAGTACAAACACAATGGATTTATGTTCAGGTAAAAAATTTTTAAAAAAAACTCACAGGCCACTTAACAAAATCTCAAGTAATTATTAAAACATTTTTAACCTCTACACAGTTCTCAGAAAAGGCATATTTGTTGACTGGGTTAAAATTTTTCCAAATTTTAAACCAAAAATTACTCGAAAAGTAAACAAAATAATATACAGGACTTTATATAAAATATTAGCATTATGCTAATATTTTATATAAAGTCCTGTATATTATTTATCCTGTATAGCTGATTTTATCCTGTATAGCTGATTTTATTAGAAATATTTATAAAACACTAAGTTACTGTTGTGAAATTCTATTTTTTTTTTTTTTAGTCATTTCACCCCAATTAAGGCAATAAAGCCACAAAGATGCAAGGGAGTTACTGAGTTAAAAAAAAATAAACAAATGGATGGCAGAGCAGTGCTTGGGAAAAATAACAGGACAAAATGTATTAAGAGCTGCAAGAGACAGGAAGATGTGGAGAGCCATGATCATCATCTACACTCTGAAGGGACATGACAAAAGAAGAATATTTCACAACACAATAGTTGGTCTTGATATTGGAAAAAAACATATACTATGATTATAAAAATTTATTTTTCAACTTCAGATATATTAACCCTCTAGGGCCATTTGTATCATATTTGATACAGTATGAAAACAAGCCTTGAAAGAAATATTTTCCTGAAAAATTTTTTAAGAGAAATATTTTATAAATTTCAAATGAAAGCAGTACTGACTGCTCAGTCAATGAATACCAAATGTTTCCTTATAGGGAAATACTGCTAGAACTTATAAGATTGAATTCCAAAAGAGAAACAAGATTTTGTAAAGTTATTGAGGAAAGAGAGCACAACATTTGCAATTATTAGATCTTAGAACAAGCAAAACATAAAGATGAAAACAAGAAAAAATAACTGGATTTACAATATCACTAAAAGGGATCAGAGAAAAAATTAAAAATAGTCAATCAGCAAAAAAAGTAGACTGACCAGCAACAAAACATTCAAAAAAAAAAAAAAAAAAAGGTGTTGTCTCTGTAAACAAGATAAAAAAGTTACAGAATATTAAGAACACTAGCTAAAAAGAAGAAAAAAGTTAAACTCCCACCTTTAAGTAAACATTACAAAGAGAAAGATGCAAATTGAGAGAAGAAGTACATGAAAACTTATTTCTCATTTGTGATGCTCTGTAGCCAAGTGGTATGGCATGGCAAAACAGTGCATTTAATTTTTGTTCTTTTTTTTTCCACCTACAAAGGGAGACGCAAGTTTAATCTTTACTGGGGAGCACTTCTATTTTTCATTAGGATTTGCTCAAATGTGCAGACCAATAAATGCAATACACACTGTTTAAAAAATAAAAATGGGGCATCTAATAAAAATATCCGATTAAAAGTCCATTAATTTATTAGAAATTGTTTTATTTATATTTTGGATATGAAAATGAGCAGATACAGGCTTTTTAAGAATAAATATCTATATGTGTTGGTAGGATATAGAATCTGAACAAAAGAGGAGAAATGAGACAATATAGAAAATGGTGATGCATTTCAACTTTGTGCATGAAGTAAGCCTGATTATGATATTGATCTGAAGAAGTTTACTTAAAACACAAAAGTAAAAAGCATTGTCTTTGAGAGATTTTTTCACTTTGTCTCATTTCTTCATGATCCTGGGCATGATGGTAAATTGCTTCTGGCAGCAAGGCCTCTGATTAGGAGGTTGTGAGGAGCATAGAACCACCTCTTACTTGCTGTTATTCCCAGGTCCAACCTGATTTTGGATGGTAGCACCTGTTAGGTTCCCAGCTATGAGCAAATCGTTAACCCCCAAACTGTGGTCAAAACACAATGAAAGTATACAAATACACTTTTATAGAAATATATACATAAAAATAGACTTTTATAGAAAAATTTACATTTCTGAAGGAAAAATATTACCAACAATACATTTTTGAAGGAAAAACAATTATTCTCAGCAAAACATTTTTGAATACAAAACTAGAAGACATTTTCAGTTTTCAAAAATAAAAAAAAATAAAAACAAAAAATTAAAATCTAACTAAATCAACCTTCTCGCTATAACCAAACATTAAAAAAAAAAACTAAAACCCCAACCTTTTGGCATTAAATAACCCACACAGGTTGATATGCCATTAAACAAAACTCAAACTCATTTCTTCATTTTATTTATATATATATATATATATATATATATATATATATATATATATAAGGACCTTAAATAAGTTCTCACTGATTTTTCAAGAAAAGTAATGTTTCATTGACAAAAAATCTCACTGAAAGCATTCTTCATTGCTATTCACTACTTTTTTCCATCTTTTTGGCAACATTTGAATTCCACATTGAAAAAAATGACATGACTTTTGAGGCTAACCATGAGTCAACCCATTTTTTGGCATCTTCATAAGAATGAAAGTGCTGCTCAGCCAGGCCATGTGCCATCAATTAGAACAAATGATAACTGAACAGAGCAATATCTGGTGAATATTGGCAGGTGGGGTAGAACTTCCCATTTAAGCATTTCCAAGTAGGTTTTCAACCGTTTTGCAACATGTGGCCTAGCATTGTCATGTTGCAAAATCACTTTGTTGTGTTACTGCTCATACAGTGGCCATTTTTTTTTCAATGCTCCACTTGAAAGTATTAATTGTAGTTGATAGCAATCTCCTGTAATGGTTTTGATTGGTTTGAGCAGCTCATTATAAACTAAATGCAGCTGATCCCACCAAATGCAGAGCCGAAGCTTCAAACCATGGATATTTGGCTTTGTCGCCAATGTTGATGCATGGCCAGGCTTCCCCCATGATCTTCTACGCTTAGGGTTATTGTAGTGTATCCACTTTTCATCACTGGTCACAATACAATGCAAAAAGCTTTTCCTTTTCTGCTGTTGAAGCAGCTGTTTACACATGACAAAACACATTCAACATCACTCGGCTTCAACTCGTACAGCACTCTATGTCTTTAGTTCTGAAATTTTCTTTATGCTTTCAAATGTTTCAAAACTGTTGTATGAACAACTCCTAATGATTCTGCAAGTTCAACTTGTATCTGAACTTAGTTTTCATAAAGTAATGCTTTGAATTCTTCATCTTCAAGCTTTTTCTGGATGCCAGCGTATTCTTTATCTTCAATATCAAAATCATTACTTTAGAACCAATTTCTGCATGTTGTTTCTGACAGAGCATGGTTGCTATAAGTCTCAACAAGCAGTCTGTGTGCTTCATCTGCAGATTTCTTTTGAACAAAGTAGTGCAGTAAAATTTCCCGCAAATACACTTTCTTTAGCACAAAATCTTACGTGTTTAATGCTATGAATAACAAAGTTGTTTACCTGTTCAGCAAATTGACATACACTGAATTTCAAGCTTGCTTATTAGTACTTCCTTATAGATGTGTTCTGGGAATGCCATCTGTTGGAAAACAGCAAGAACTTATTCAAGGTCAATATATGTGTGTGTGTGTGTGTATATATATATATAAACTTATTTATAAATGGAACTTTGTGTGTGTGTGTGTGTGTGTGTGTGTGTGTGTCTATTACCTATAGACTCCGAAATGGTTGAACCAATTTTCTTGAAAATTTACACAGTTGTACTATTAACGTCTGCGAGTGTTCTTAGCTAGGTTTTGTGTCGAGGTACCCCCGATAAATATCAAAAATCGATAATCGAAAAAATCAGGTTATAGAAGGAGTGGTCCAATTTTAATCAAATTTGATACACTCATAGACAAAGACATAAGAAACGATATTCAGAGGTTTCAAGGTTGCAGTTCTTACAATAGCGCAGAAAATCGATAATATATATATATATATATATATATATATATATATATATATATATATACAAAAGGCAAGATGTTTGTGTGTGTTTCTGTTTATCTGTCTGTATGTCCTTTATAAAAAATCCACAATTTTTATCTGATTCTCACCAAACTTCACACAAATATTCTTTAGGCTGAGTCTGAGCTCCAGGACCATGGATTAGTTTTAAAGCTTCCATTACACCTGAGCAACGCCGGGCTATACTGCTAGTCTTCCTTTTCTTGATTTCTTCTTTACTCTTCTTTTTCTTTTTTCTTTATTAAACCTTTTGCCTTGTATGAAAAATTTTCCAAAAAAAGAAAGTGAAGTGAAATGATACTTCATAAATATAAAGTATAAATAAAACATTTATGACCATCATTACTTGTGAGACATTGTTTTTTCAATGTCAAAACAAAATGAAACAATATGTGAGAATAAAAAAAAAGAACAAATATGAAACATTTCTCAATCCAACATGTTTTACTTTTATCAAAGCTTCTTCAGAGATCAAGAGAAAAATTTTGCACTAAGCACCATTACAATTCAATACTACCTATATATAAATGTTGTGGAGGAGTTACCCACTTAATAATGGACTCTTCTTTGCTTATATTAACCGAGAGTTAATTACTCTCGAGGACATGTGCAGGAGTGAGAGAGATGCTATTTAATCCATAACTGGAGGGAGAAGCATCAGATTAATACAAAGAAGAGATAGATTGATACCTTTCCAAGGGTATTTGTGTGCAAATTAATGCAACAAAGACTTACTAAAAGACCGATTAACTTGAAATTTTACATAATTTCTAATGAACCCAATTTCTAAAACAAAAACCATGATTCTGTTTGTATATATGGCAGTTCCATGACTACAAAATCTCAAGATGCATATTTGAAGTTATAAAATCTGTTCAAGAGTTAATAATTTCCAGAAAATCAACATTAATATGGATTCGTTCGTGCATGGAATACTGCTGCCATATATGGTCAGGCGCCCCTGCCGTTCATCTCAGTGTTCTCGACAGGCTCCAGAGGAGAATCAGTAATGTGATAGGTACTGACTTGGTGGCTTGACTACAGCCACTTCCCCACCGACGAGATGTGGCCTCCCTTTGTCTGTTCTATAAATACTTTCATGGCTTCTGCTTGAACGAGCTTAAGTCACTGGTGACTCCTCAACAGGTGTTTACTTGTGCAACCAGATTGGCAACTGGGTCCCACCCATTCACAGTTAGGTTAGCCAAATGCAGACAACAATTCTACTCTTGCAGTTTCTTCTCTTGCACTTCCCGCCTGTGGAACTTGCTCCCTTATTCATGCTTTCCTGACGGCTACAACCTCCAGGAATTTAAATGCAATGTCAATACTCATCTCTTAACCCCTTAACTCTAGTTCTTTCCCCACCTCGTATATCCTTTCCTTTCTCTCCACCTTTGAAACTGTCATCACACCTGCATTCTCATCCTTCTATTGCTCCTGTCTAACTGGTTCGTCTTCCTCTTCACTCTCTTCTACTTAATCTTTTTACTCTTATGTAGCCCCCTGCACATCAGTGGTATTACCACTTTGCTTGGGGTGATACGATTAAAAAAAAAAAAAAAAAAAAAAAAAAATTTCAACATTTTGTGCTGGTTACCGGTCATTACTGATGTCTGGATGCAGAGTAAGTTTATTTCTTATTATTTTTAGTGGGTAAATGTGTTTGAGTTGCTATCCTTGTTTTTATTTTCTTAAGCAGTGAAATAAATAACAACCTGCCTAGATCGAGAATTCTGACTAAAGTTAAATGAGATTGGCTAGGTTATCCATCTAAATATATCAAATTTAAAACTAAATGTATTTCCAGTTTTTCTCAATGTAGTATTATGATCTGATTCATGTTATACAAACTTCCACCACTGGCCAGATGTGAACATGCTGAAACCCAAGACTAAATGAAAAACTTTGTTAACTGCACTTAGGCTCTACACATATTTTTCATTTCATTTGCACACTCAAAAAAAATACAATCCAGAATTTTCACCAATAGCACCCACTCCTGCCTAAAGAAACAAAATGAAAATTGAAGCCAATCTGAGCCTAATAAAAAGATATCAAAATTTATCAAAGGAACTTCTTTGGTAGTCGGTCAGTATACCAGCCATGATTCACAATGCTTGTCAGGATGTAACTTCCCATCTCTAATGTCACCCACCAAAGACTGTTGCCGCAGTAAGTTACAACTCGCCCTCCTTCTCCTACTGTACACCTCTGCAGACAACTTTTATGACTCTACTTATCTCTTTGTTTTAATGAGAGACATTTACTACGATTTGCAATTTGTTATAATTTTCATTAATACAATTATATATTTTCTAAATCTCCATCATTTTTTCTTTGTTCTACCACCATGCACTTAATATAACAGTTGTAATCAGCATTTTTTGTATTTTGTCTCCATCAATTACATAAGAATTTATTGATAAAATCATTACAATTCCTTTCAAAGGAGTTTTTCTCCCTTTTTTTTTATTCAATTACCCACTCCCATCAGCATGGCTGATGCTAACCTCCATGATAGTGACTCATTGCACCAGGTTTACATTCTCATCTGACATGAAGTGGAAAGATTATATTGAATTTATTGCTAAATCTACTGCTACGAAAGTTGGCTCACTGTCATGCTAGAAATTTTGTCTTAGTATTTGTCCTTGTTTTGAATATTACTGACATATAGGATCTAGTACCTCTCCTATATATTTAGAAATCCTTAATTAAATCTAAAGAAGAATCTGCAATGTTATTGTACTTTCCCAGGCTGGCATTTTCCACTGACATGACTTAGAAATATTATATTGAATTAACTGCTAGGTGGGCTACAACAAAAGTTGGTTCACTGTGTCGTGCTAGACAATTTTTCTTTCTTGAATCTATCTTCATGTCTATAAGTCAGTCATTTGCTTATGCATAGAATGTTGCTGCCACATATGGTACAGTGCCTTTGCTGCATATTTAGAGATTCTTGATTAAATCAAAAAAAGAATCAGCAATATTATTGGTTTTGATCTGGTATCTCTGCTTCAGTCACACTGCCGTAATTTAGCTTCCCTGTGCCTTTTCTATAAAGACTTTCATGGTTACTTTTTAGATTAACTCTTCACTGTGGTACCTAGACTTTTTGAATTTAAACATAGTACTAGATTGATGGGTGTTGTGGTGCAGTGGATATTGGCTAGGAACGAAAAATCGGGGAGCCGAGTTCAAATTCCAGTTGAATTCCTTGCATTCACTTAGCACAAATACCCTTGGGAAAGGTACTAATCCATCTCCTCCCTCCAGTTATGGGTTAAATAACAGGACAGATTGGGTTCTGTAGCCTTGGCTGGCAACCAGTCTACCGCAGAAAGCAATGGCAACCTACTGCGGGATAATATTCTGCCCAGTCAGTCATGTCTCTTTCGAGACATGATTGCCAAAGTGTGCATTGCGTATGGCACTTAACTGACTAGATTGATAACAAGGTCTCATCAATTAACAGTTGAATTGGCTAAATGTAACTGTAGCTTTTATGCTAACATTTTTTTCTCAAACTTCTCACTTGTGGAACTCTCTTCCAGCTCCATGCTTTTCAGCCAACTTTGATCTTCAAAAATTTAAATGCAATGTCAATTGTTATCTACTGCCATCTTGATTACTCTTCTATTGTTCTTAGTCATTAATGTTTCTTTTTATTCTTGTTCTTTCACACTCAGTAGCCCCTTGTATCTGAGTGGTTTTACTGCCTTACATGGGGTGGGGGGGTGATAGGATTAAAATATGTGTGTATGTATGTGAAAACATAGATAGCTTTTATCATCTTGATTTTGGTGTTATACTAACTAATTTTGTAACTGTTATATAAATCTTGTTTGTTAGTCGGATTATTTGTGTTTTATTTCAACTGTTTTTAACTTGAATAATCCCAGTTCTGTTTTTATCTACCATTGAATCAAACAGAAATGAAGGAAGGTCATTTGTCAGCGTGGGAGTTGAAAGTCATTTATTATAATCTATTATGGGAAGATTGTAGGTTATCCAGAAGATACCTGGTATAAACTGACAACATGTAAATCACTGCTAACAATAAAACCAGAAAGAGGTTATGTGAGATTCACTTGGTCTGAGTCATAGCAAGATACAAACAGCAGGTATGAAGTATTAGCATATAGCAAAAGTATATTTATCATTTAGCCACTTGATATCTTAAATATGAATAATATGTCTATTTGTATAATTCTGATATTAAAGAATAATCTGTAAAAATTTTAATTTTCCTATTTGAATTTTCTGATGAATCTTAATTCCTAATGATTAAATAAACTCCTTGCAAGTTCTACAACAATAAAACAGCTGTAGAAATTCCTCTTATTAACATTGTTAAATATTTGAGTTTAGCAACTATAACCAAATATTGCAATAACAACCATAGTGCAGGTTACTATTTAAAGAAGAGGGCACAAATGAAAAGATTTGAAATAAATAAGTTTTTCCATTTCTCTGAAGCAGACATTAAAAATCTGAGAGTGTTATCATTTTCTCTATCTCTGTTTTTTTTTTCTAACTGAAACCAAACAGTTTATCTAAGCCTTTTCCATCTTTCCTTGTGATCAAAATGGAATACTTCATTATTAGCAGATATTGTTAGGACGTAATGTAAGTTCTAATTAAAGAACAAGCAGAATTATAATCTGATATCATTAATAAATACATTTCCGTATATAAGAATAGGGCACTACTTAAACTGACTTGTCCACTCAGAAAAAAATAGGGAAGATTTTTTTTCTTTAAAGAATTTTTGTAGATTAGCATTCTGACAAATCTTGTGGCTTGATACAAGCCACAAGATTTGTCAGAATAAAAAATATTAATTTTTTTTTTATCATTTTAAAAGTGGGGCCCTGTTTATAAAATACAGGGTTTGATGGATAAATTGTCATCTAAATTACACAAATATGAGAATAACACTGACATCTCATTTTAACAGATACATTTACCAAAATTGCACAAAAATATCTTGAAATAGTAAAAAGTAAATTTATTTAATAAAATCACAATTGGCTTCAACCTTCAGATGAGTTCAGATACTTTTGCATCTCTTCTAAATGATAATCTTTGCTTTTCATCTTTGGTGTTAGCAGTTTTGTTGGTCTCTCATTCAACTGCATACCACACATAATAATCAAGGGTATGGCAGCCTGGGTAGTTGGGTGGCCAGATGTAAGGGGTGATGTGGTTGTAGAAATTTTTGGACAACCATGATTGCATTCTCCTGCTTATGAGGCATGGTGATGAATCCTGTTGCCAGACGTAATCTTCCAGCAGCCACCCAGAGCAGTACTACCTCCTCAAGATGTAGGCCTCTGTGTTGAGTCTGAGGCTCTGTGGGAAAATCAAAGGAGGCATAACATCACCATCACTAGTGATCATTCCAAAAACCTTCAGAATCACCATTAGACTCATCCAACTCTTTTTGAATCCTCTGCATTATCCTCAGATTGACACCCAAACACTCTTAAATATTTGTCATATAGCTTCCAGTGTGAATGCCAAGCAGTTCAGCAGGCAGTTTCCAAAATTCTGGTAGAGTGAATTACGTTATGATGCTGTTTTTCTTGCACAAGGTGCCAACTGACCCGACTATACTGTGCAGTCAACAAAATCAAAAACAAAGAGCTTAGTGTCACAAAAACCAAAAAAAATATATATTGGTTGGAAGCAACCACAGGAAAGTATTCCAAACGGGTTCACCAGGCAAACCAAATTCTCACGTCTCATCTTGATCGTTCACACACGAACAAACAGCTCAAAACCTCCCCCTTAAATGAGCATATCATGTTTGATGCACTCAACCCAACTACCACTCAGCCTATGAGCATCCAGAACCAATCAATAAAAATCGTTACAAGTGACACTAATTCTATGGCCACAAAGTGCTGTCCAATTCTCCATCTGTCCGACATACACGTGACTCTGGTCCTTTTGGGTTGCTGAGGTAAGTCACTGCTACATTTACACAAAATTAAAAATATAAAATGGCGACAATTTATCCCTCTCACTCTGTAAATAAAATGTGAGACTGACCCCTGAATTTCATAAAGAGTTATCTGTACTTTGTGTTTATTTACAATTGTTAAATCTGAAACCATGCTTGTCATTGATAACTGTATATTACTGATGCCCTTTTACTTAAAGGTCTCATGAACTTATAGTTGAATTGGCTCAATGTAACTGTAAGTTTTATACTAACAATTTCTTTTCTTGCACTTCTTGTGAAACTGTCTTCTGGCTCCATGCTTTCTAGCCAACTTAATAATCAATAATAATATATCAGTCAATCAATTAACACCTGATGATGACCAATGGGCACTTGGTTGAAACATTGAGATGAGAATGATAGTTTGAAATAATTCAAATACATTGACAATTACTCATCTCTGAAATGAAATACTAAAATATATTTTATTATTATTTTACATTGTTAAAATGTGTGCCTTGGTATTAGATAACCTTCATCAGTTGACACAACTTGAATAGATTGGTTAGTTGTAAAAATAGGGAAAACTCTTTTGGGAATTAATTTTTATATGTTAACAATCTTTAGATCTTCCTTAGACACTTGTCAGAATTTATATATATATATATATTGTTTATAATACTGAAATAAATCAAGAATATTCCTGCCTTTTATAGAATTATTAGACTTAGTTGTTTTGCACATGAATTCTAATTTTTTTTTCATTTTTGGTGGGAGATTACGAAAGTCCAGGTGACTGGGCAGTTGATGGTAACCCTGAAAAGGTTATGCTGATATAGGTGTATGAAATACCAAGACGATTACTTTGAAAAAGATGAAGGAAACACAGTTTTTTTTTGTTTTTTTGTATTGTTTCAGTTCATGGATATAATTTCTCAAAAGTTTTTTATTTATTCTTTAACTTTTTACAGTCTCTGTTTTGACTCACTTATGTTTTCAATTTTTTTTTATCTGATTTTTAAATTTATCTTTTTACTTTAACTTTTTTTGTTTTATCCAATGGATCTTTTTCTTCTTTTCCTTTTAAAGAAATTTGTTTTTCAGTTTTAATATAGCCTGCTGTTTTTTTTTATATATTTTATTTCTTAAATTTAATTTTGTTTTGAATAACTTTTAAATTTTTTTATTGTCATGAACTTTTTTCCCCTGCCCTTTTTTTTTTTTTTAAGCATTTTTTCTTCTTAACCTTTTTACCATCTCTGTTTCAGTTTTTTATTTTATTTTATTTTGGCAAACTGCTTTTGTTTCGTTTTTTTACTTTTCTTAAAAATAATTTTTACCATTTTTATCTTGTTGATCTTGTTTAAATAAGTTTTTTTTTAATATTTGTTTTACAGATTTTTTCTTGTTTCCTTTTTGTTTTTTTGTTTTTTTTAACCATTACTGCTTTGATTAAAGGATTTTTCAAACCTTTTTAACAGAGTTTTTGGGGGTTTTTTGTGTTTTTTTTTTGTTTTTTTTTCAAAGAAAAAAATTTATTTCTTTTTGGCATCACCATTTCAATTAACAGATTTATTTTTATTTTACTAAGTTTTTAGTTTCGGTTAACTGAATTTTTACCATTTGTGTTTTGATTAACTGTTTGTTTTATTTTTGTTTTTTGTTTTGTTTTTGTTTAAATCAGTTTGTCCAGACAATGAAGAAAAAGCTTGATTGCAGTATGATTCATACACTGAGAATAGTGAAACAACTGAAAATAACTGTTAAAGTGAAGTCCAAACTTAAAGATAGAAAGGACCAAAATTCCTATGAAATTATAGAGGATTTGTTGTCCACTTCAGAAATTGTAGGTGGATTGATGATCAGGTGTCAAAGTTGGGAGGTGTGTGTCAAAATAGAAGGCAGCTTACAGAAGTAATTGTAATGAGTAGCAAGTGAGCATTTGTAGAAGCAGTAGAATAATGATTGGTCTATAAATTAGCCAATCACAGGTGAGCATTTTATTCGTAAGTCTTTAAATGTTCTAGAATTAAGACATTAACTAGGAAATTAGTGCAACTCCAATTGTGAAGTCAAATCTCATGAAGAATAAACTAATTTACCTGTTTACATATACACAGACATTTACCTAAAAACACAAATCTATGCTTTTTCACATTTTCATACTTTTTTTGTTGCATGAGTAGGAAACTAATGAAATAGTAACCAACTTCAACAAAAAGAGACTATAATATTCTGCTTGAAATAAAAGATTATATGCTACTGGATACATTTTTTATTCATCCACTACAAGGCCCAAGAGCCACTCAAAGTAAAGGGTTACCAAGTCATATTTTGGAAAATGTAACTCAGTTAAGTGCCATATGTGATACACGTTTTGAGCGATCATGTCTTGAAAGAGACATGACTGACTGGACAGAAGATTATCCTGCAGTAGATTGCCATTGCTTTCTAGAGTAGACTGGTTGCAGCCAAGGCTATAGAATCCAATCTGTCCTATTATTTAACCCATAACTGGATGGAAAAGATGGATTAATACCTTTCCCTAAGGGTATTTGTTTTGTAAGTGAATGCAAGGAATTCAACTGGAATTCAAACTCGGCAACTTGATTTGTTGTTATGAGTCAATATCCACTGCACCACAACGCACATCCTATAAATGTAACTAATGATGATAATAATCATCATATTTTTATTCAGTTAACACATTTTTGCATCGCTGTGGTCACCACTCGCCTTCATCTCACTGTTGTGGCTCATGGTGATATTCAAGGCAGAATAATGCAACGGCTTGTCAGATCTTTTTACACTGGGGGGGGGGGGTTTGAGGTTTCCCCATCCATCTTCTCAGAGGTCAATTTGTTGAGTTTCTTTATCGTTTGCCTAAAGAGGCAAGACTTACAAAGCAGCAAGTGGTTTGCATTCAGAGTTTCCTTCTCCTAGAGTATTTGCTAAGCAAGGACTCAGTCTCTCTTGCTATTTTACCCATAGCTGGGGGAGGTGGATTCATACCTTTTTCAAGGGTATTAGCATGTAAGTGAAGATAATAAACTTGACTGGAATTCAAACTCAGTTCTCTTATTCCTCAAACTGAGCTACTAACTATTGGCCCACCATCCCTTCATCCATGCTAATTTTGATTGGAGATGTTTACAAAAACATGTTTTTGAATCATCAAATTAAGATGGGCTATAATAAATATATCATTCAGTACCAGAGATTTGCTTGTCACTTGCCTGATCTCAACCAGTTTCCTGTAGAGGCTTATGTATTTTTGTTCCCTGGCTAGAAAAGGGAGGAAGCATCATGGCTGGATTTTTTAGAGATATTTGGGAACACTCAATCTGAAACTGTTTGATATTTGGGAACAACTTCAACTGGATACCATCTGATCCTAACCTGTAGATCTTTTTAACTGGGCCCAACCTGGAAAGTAATGCACTGGTTTTTATCAAAACCTGTCACTATATTGCACACATTTGGTTGCTTGTTATGATCTTAATAGATTAGATACCATGATGGCTTCATACATTTATACCTATGTATCACTTTGTTGGCACACTGCTATATCACTCAATAATCTAAACTTATTTATAAATGGAACTTTGTGTGTGTGTGTGTGTGTGTGTGCGTGTGTGCGTGTGTGTGTGTATTACCTATAGACTCTGTAACAGCTGAACCGATTTTCTTGAAATTTTACACAGTTGTACTATAAGCGCCTCTGAGTGTTCTTAGCTAGGTTTTGTGTCGAGGTACCTCTGATAAATATCGATAATTGAAAAAATCAGGTTATAGAAGGAGTGGTCCGATTTTAATCAAATTTGATACACTCATAGACAAAGACATAAGAAACGATATTCAGAAGTTTCAAGGTTGCAGTTCTTACAATAGTACAGAAAATTTGATATTGATACCAAGAAATCAAAATTTGACTTACATCCATTCATTTTTCTTTCAGTTTACGGTTTTGTTTTAACTGGAAACAACTATTGCTTTTTAGCCTTTCGTGTCATCATCCAAAGAGTCTGAGTTCCAGGACCATGGATTAGTTTTAAAGCTTTCATTACACCCGAGCAACGCCAGGCTATACTGCTTGTGATAATATAAAATAGATATATCAGCTTGGAAGAAGATGAGTGTGTTGCATTATCCTACAGCAGGATTCTATTTCTGTTCACCATTGTTTGCCAAACTGTTTGCATTTTTTGGTGCATCAATCAATAATAAGATTCTGTTGTGATAGTCTTATCAGGTGGAAAAAATAGCTGAAATGAATAATGGTATTACTATACCACCAAATGATCAGGAAGATCTTTCAAGGAATGAAGATCTGGTTTTGGAAAGGTTGGGGTTGGGGAACTAGTTGATGCAAAGGAAAGTTTCTGAATATCGTACTTTTTTTTTTTTTTCAGTTTATCAACACTGTAGTTTTTTTTAAACTGGAACATATTTGGGATTTTAAGAATAATTCTTTTTTGTGAGTGAATATTGCATTAACATTTTTTTGAGATAACAATGATTTTTCAGGTACAGGTCTTACTATTTAACCCATAGTTCAGGGTAGAAGACATGGATTTATACCTTTTCCAATGGTATTTGTGTGTAAGTGAATGTAATGGATGTGACTCTCTGATTTTCTATTCCGAGCCACTCACAGATCCACTGATTATCATGTAGAAACCACTTTTCATCAGTAGCAAGAACACAAGAAAATGGTCATCTTTTATATTAACAAGTAAATGGCAGCAGGTTTGGAATTTGACCAGCTGGTCATCAGTTAAATCGTACAGCACTAACTTTTCATTTCTTTTCTCTTTTTTTTTTTAATCATTTCACCCCAAGCAAGACAAGAATGAAAGATAATTTGGTTTAACCCCCCTTATTGTAAACTAATTAACATCAATATTGGTAAATATTTTCTCAAGTTAATAGACAAACATTTTAATAACAGTAACCCTCTACGGAAGATTTTTAATAGGTACACCCTTAAAATTAGTTATTCTTGCACCCCGAATATGGACAGCCTTATTAGTTCCCATAATAGGAGTATTCTGGTGAACTTGCGCAATGCTGAATCTAGGTCTGGAATTCTAAACGAATGCAACTGTAATTCTGTGGATGCCTGCCCGGTGGAGGGAAAATACAAATCCACCCAGGTGATTTATGAAGCCCGCATTTCTCTATCTAACAAAAAAAATGACTTCCGGACCTATATCAGTATGTCCGCCGGTCCTTTCAAACAAAGACTGTATTACCACAGGTACTCCTTTTTGAACCCGATCAGAGGTACCAGACAGCCCTTTCGCAGACATTCTGGAAAATGAAAGAAGGGCTGGATCCTGAAATTAGCTGGAAACTGATAGGTTCAGCCCGTATTCCGAGGAATTTTTATGATAGGTGCTGTCTATGTTTACTGGAAAAATTTCAATATTAAAATACCCCCACCAACACCGGCTACTGAATCTTAGGAGGGAAATTCATCAGTAAGTGCTGCCACAAGGTAAATTATTCGAATACTTAAATTTAGAATTTAAATCCCCATTGACTAGATGTTAGAATATAAATTAAAAGGATTCAATTTAAGTTTTAAGCTTAATTTTACCCTAACGTTAACCTTAAAAAGTATTTTAACCCCCCTACCTTCCTATCCCAATCTCCTTTAATTGCCTATCTTTAGAAAATATGGATTCTTTTACTAAACCCCTTTTTCCTTGGTTAACACAGATATGTATATATATATATTTTTTTTTCTCTAATATTTTTTTCTCTAATATTTTTTCTCTAATAATTTTTTAAACTGATAACTTCCTGTAATTGGCATTTAACTCACTTCTACCTAAAAGGTTTAATCAAATAAACTTAAATAAAAAAATTTTTTAAATCTTATATTGAAACCCATTTCTTCTCGCCTAAATACACCTCTTCAAACAGCCCAAAATCTTAACTTTAAAAAGTAATTTAACTCATTTAGTTGTCTATCTTTATAAAATATGAACTCCTATTCCTCCCCTTCCTAAATATACCATTTCAACACCCTGTAACCCCATGACTACCAGCTCTGTCCTTTTCCACTTTGTGACCGTTGTTAACCTAAAAACCCCTCTACACTCTAACTCAGGGCCTTCGCCATTTGGAAAAACAATGTCGCTGACGTGATGTAGAGACTCTATTAGAGATCCTATGTCAAAATGTACATCCAACACCTTTGAATTTTGAAAATTTTCTCTAATATATATATATATATATATATATATATATATATATATATACACACATACAGAGTGTGGACATAGGAGTTAACACTGCATGGTGACTGTCAGTTGACAACTTCATTGCAATCTTCAAAATAGATACAGTGGAACCTCAGTTCATGAACTTAATCTGTTCCTGAAGGTCAGAAATATTCGTAAACTGAAGCTATTTTCTCAATAGGAATCAATATAAAATAGATGAATCCGTTCTTGGACTTATTAAAAATTTGGATCAGGTAAATCTTTCTCTGGGATTTCTTTTCTTTTTTCTTTCAGTAAAAACCAGTCCAACGTTAGTTGTTTTTGCTTGCGTTGTAAAATTTTTCTAAAATGAGACATGACATTATCATTGAAAAGTTTTACCGCTCTATTTGCTACCACTCTATCAGGGTGATATTTTTCCACAAAGCTTTGTACACCGAAACTTTTGCATAAACCTATTTTAAATGTGTGTGTGTATGTAAATAGATATTTATATTTATTGTAGCTTTTAAAAAGATATAAGTTTCTGTTTCATTTCCAACCAAGGAAACAATTTTCTCACTCAGTTAACTGTGAAAGTTAGTCATGAAAACATTGCAAACTTTAATGTACGAATACATGCTGTCTGAACATTCTCATAAGATAGTAATCAGATGGTCGAAATCTACTCACTGAGGTGGATCCTTTTTACTTTTTTTAATTTTATGCTCTCAAAAATATATTTGCTGCTTGTGTTGGGAAATAAAACAAACTTAGATACCAGCAGGGTGCCACAAAGTAAAAAAATTTGTGGGTGGGACTAAATCAGACATTATAAGTAGGAGGACTGTGGTTACTCATTTACATAAGAAATCATCAAGAGTATAAATAGCTACAGCTATTACTCATGAAGCAGTTGAGTGCTTACCACTTACCATGGGTGAGTAAAACAACACAACTATGGCATTGCTAATATCTAAAGAACTGAATGAATGATTACCATTGAAAAGTACATACAAGCATGGTTTAGGTATCTAGAAGCTAAAACTAGAGCAAAAAAGGATAAAAGATTTTAAATCAGTTGGAGGAGAAAACCAGATAACATCTCTTCTTAGCAACTGTGGGTTGTAAGGCTATTATAAAAGTATCAGTAATTGCACACCCAATACAGTCAGTTAAGTGCCAAATGAGATACACGCTTTGGGTGCTCATGTCTCAAAAGAGACATGACTGACTGGGCAGAAGATTATCTCACAGTAGTTTGTCATTTCTTTCTGTGGTAGATTGGTTGCCAGACAAGGCTATAAAACCCAAGCTGTCCTCTTATTTAACCCATAACTGGAGGGGAGTAGATGTATTAATACCTTTCCCAATGGTATTTTCACATAGGTGAATGCAATGAATTCAATTGGAATTAGAACTCGGCTTCCAGATTTCTTTGTTTTGAGCCGATATCCACTGCACCACAACGCACATTCAACTTAGTTGGAGTAAAAGCTATTCAACAATATAAGTCATTTAATAGCAAAAAATAGCACCTAAGAAAAAGCTCTGCAGACAGAGATCTAAGTTTGTGACCATTTCTCAAAAAATGAATGAACTAGTCATTGAATATGTTCTTCATTTAAAACAAACTGCCAAATATTGTGAGTTTGAGAAACTTGCATCAGAAAACCTGTCAGTCAAAGAGGATTTGATTCAAACAAAATTAGTAAATGGCCTTCAAAATAGGGAGTATCAATGAATGACTTTAATCTAAACTTATTTATAAATGGAACTTTGTCTGTGTGTGTGTGTGTGTGTGTGTGTGTGTGTGTGTGTGTGTGTGTGTGTGTGTCTGTTACCTATAGACTCCGAAACGGCTGAACTGATTTTCTTGAAAATTTACACAGTTGTACTATAAGTGTCTGCGAGTGTTCTTAGCTAGGTTTTGTGTCAAGGTACCCCCGATAAATATCGATAATTGAAAAATTCAGGTTATAGAAGGAGTAGTTTGATTTTAATCAAATTTGATACACTTATAGACAAAGACATAAGAAACGATATTCAGAAGTTTCAAGGTTGCAGTTCTTACAATAGTGCAGAAAATCAATAATATATATATATATATATAAGACAAGATGTTTGTGTGTGTGTGTCTGTCTATCTGTCTATATATCCTTTATACAAATCCACAATTTTTATCCGATTCTCACCAAACTTCACACACATATTCTTCAGACTGAGTCTGTGCTCCAGGACCATGGATTAGTTTTAAAGCTTTTATTACACCCAAACAATGCGGGTTATACTGCTAGTGCAATTATAACTGGGAAAGTTGTCATTGGAAGAGTGTGCCAAATTTGTGCTGACACAAGAATTGATTCAAAAATTTAATTCTACAAAAGTTACTGGTTGACTAAATGGATCCACACACAATAGAGAGAAAAGAGAGGACAATGTGCACATGGTGTGGTTATAAACAAAGAGTAAAGCAAAAATGTCTGGCATATGTAAAAAAATGTGAAAAATGTTTCAAAATGAATAATTTTAAATGCATGTGTAAATCCAAAAAGTGAAATGGAAATGGTTCAACAAAATCAAGAGGTAATGAGTATGTGTAATGTCTTGACCAATAAAAGGGAAATAACCTCTAGTGTCACAGGGGTTACGGCCCCTGCGGATCCGGAAGGGAACAGGATAATAAGAAGGCATGCCAAGCATTTCATGAAAAAAGAAATGAAAAAGGGTTATTAAAAATCTGTATCAATAATGTTCCACTGGATATCCAACTTTGATTCTCATAAGTTTTTGGGAAGAAACTAGGGAAACGAAGTTTAAAGAAAAGCTTTGTCCAATTGAATCTGACTGATCAGTGATAAAAAATTTTAGGCTATTTTGAAGCCTGTGTGGAACTATTGTCACATGCAATGACACACTTTTTTAGGAAATGAATAAAATACTTCTGAAATGTTAAATAACTAATTTATTTAGTTGAAATAGGCACCATTTTGATGAATAACTGTTCTTCAATATATCTCTAAAATTTTGGTCCCAGCTTTAAAAAAATTCTTATCCTTTGATGTGGTGAACTGTTCAAATGCTCGATTACTTCCTCATTATTAGAGAATGTTTTATTGCATATGAAAAGCTCCCAATGCTTAAGTAAATGGTAATCAGTAGGAGAGATATCAGGTTAATATGG
Source organism: Ascarosepion bandense (assembly GCA_037127315.1). Classification (NCBI taxonomy): domain Eukaryota; kingdom Metazoa; phylum Mollusca; class Cephalopoda; order Sepiida; family Sepiidae; genus Ascarosepion; species Ascarosepion bandense. The sequence continues at coordinate 399,215 of JBBBDQ010000432.1, forward strand.
AGGATGAAGCAAAATTTCATAATTCAGATTATGCAGCTTTTGGACAATTGAACAAGAAGCGTGTATTGTCATGCAGCAAAATTCAGTCATCACTATTTACAAATCTAAGATATATTTCTTTTTCAATTTTTTCTGCATACTCAATTTCATTACAATACAAAGTTGCTATTATTGTTTTCCATTGAAGCAAGAATGAATAACGAATAACCCCTTTAAAAGACCACCATGCAGTAACCATTATCATTTTAGGGTGCAGTGGAGGTTTTGGGTATTGTTTTGGTGATTCACTTGTATCTAACCACTCGCCCACTCTCTTACTGTCATCAAAGAGTATACTTTTTGTAGTTATGTAACTTGAGAATGCAAAATAGTCCTTTCCAAATCAAAGTGTATATTAGTAATTTGAAATGCAATTGCAGCACAAGTTCGTCCAAAGAGAGCGTGGATAGGTAATCTAACACACGATAAAAAAATAACCTCCACGTGTTCTTCTCATCGGCTATATTTATATTTCCTCAACTCTCATGGTAGACGTGAATTTGTGGCACTTTGTCTTCATAAAAGCAATATGGCTTCCCAACGAGATTCTTTTGCGTGTGGACATCCATGAAGTAAATTTTTTTTTAAAACTTCACTTTTCTCATGCACATAATGATTCGATGCAAAATTGGCTCTTTTTTCCAATTTGTTCACATACAGTAAGATTACTTGACATTGTTTCATTGTAATCATTTTCATTTGGCTTATGAGTAACAAAATATCGAAAGAAAAATTATCTAGAATAAGTCAATATTTTTTTGTACACTAAAAAGCTTACTTTGTTAGCTGACCAGATCAACTACCAATCAAAAAATGCATCATTTCATGTGTTACAACCTAATAAAAAATAAATTTGACGTATTACCAATTATTGTGGCAAACTGTGAAAAGAATAAAGGTCTAATAGAAAATGATGTGTTGGACATAAATTCAACAAAATTAGTGAAAAAAGTCAAGGTAGAAAAAACTGGAATGTTAAAAAAAACTAATGAAACAAATTTAAGACTATAGAAAAATGTCTCCCAAATCAAACATGAAAAGTGCTCATCTATCTGCTATCAATAGATGTGGAAAAGCTAAGCAAGTTACTAGTATATGATTGACTTGAACAAAATCTGTGTGAAGGAAGCAAATGGGTTACTTTGTTAATAATTTTAAGAAAGAAAAATGCAGATCTGCACATTTGTTATGACTACAAAACAGGTGAAAACCACAAAATATGTGCAGATTCATGCTATTCCTAATGTAGAATGGGCTTTGAACTCTCTTGCAGGTATGAAAATATTCTCTAATACTGATTTAAAGTCGACATCAAATTCTTATTGATTAAAGATTTAAAGAAGTCACAACAATAAATATGCTAATAGGCTTGTTAAGATGGAAAAGAATGCCATTTGGAATTAAAATCACAAGTACCATTTTTCAAAGGGCTATAGAGCAAGTTATCTGCAACAATATAAAAAGTACAATATGCTATCAGGATGATATTCGTATTGGTACTGTTAATGATAAAGGACTAAAATGGGAACCTGTATGGTTTAGTATAAGTTTAAAAAGGCTCGATTAAAAAAAACGTGTACAAATCACTAAAAATATTATTTTGGGGATATTCCATAACTAATGAAGACATCTCGCCAAGCAAGTCATGAAATGACAAAATATTAAGAATTGAACAAAAAAGAATTGGAATCTTTCTTAGGACTTGTGCGGATGTGCGTTGTGGCACAGTAGACATCGGCTCGGAACAAGAAATTGGAGAGCCGAGTTCGAATTCCAGTTGAATTACTTGCATTCACTTACACGCAAATACCCTTGGGAAAGGTATTAATCCATCTATTCCTTCCAGTTATAGGTTAAATAACAGGACAGATTGGGTTCTATAGTCTTGGTCAGCAACCAGTCTACTGCAGAAAGCAATGGCAACCTACTGCGGGATAATCTTCTGTCCAGTCAGTCATGTCTGTTTCGAGACATGATCGCTCAAAGCGTGTATCACGTATGGCACTTAACTGACTGACTGAATATAATTGTTGGAATCATGATTAAGGCTTATACTAGACATAAAGTCGGGGACCAGTTTTATATTGTTATGAAGTGATAAACTGATCCCCCAACTAATTACTACTTAATAATATAATACATCTCTTCCCCCTCTAGCTATGAGTCAAATAATAGGGCAGATTGGGTTCCATAGCCTTGGTCGGCAACCAGTCTACTGCAGAAAGCAATGTCAACCTATTGTGGGATAATCTTCTGCCCAGTCAGTCATGTCTGTTTCGAGACATGATCGCCCAAAGCGTGTATCACGTATGGCACTTAACTGACTGACTGAATTTAATAGTTGGAATCATGATTAAGGCTTGTACTAAACATAAAGTGGGGGACCAGTTTTATATTGTTTTGAAGTGATAAACTGATCCCCCAACTAATTACTACTTAATAATATAATACATCTCTTCCCCCTCTAGCTATGAGTCAAATAATAGGACAGATTGGGTTCCATAGCCTTGGTCGGCAACCAGTCTACTGCAGAAAGCAATGTCAACCTATTGTGGGATAATCTTCTGCCCAGTCAGTCATGTCTGTTTCGAGACATGATCGCCCAAAGCGTGTATCACGTATGGCACTTAACTGACTGACTGAATTTAATAGTTGGAATCATGATTAAGGCTTGTACTAAACATAAAGTGGGGGACCAGTTTTATATTGTTTTGAAGTGATAAACTGATCCCCCAACTAATTACTACTTAATAATATAATACATCTCTTCCCCCTCTAGCTATGAGTCAAATAATAGGACAGATTGGGTTCCATGGCCTTGGTTGGCAACCAGTCTACTGCAGAAAGCAATGGCAACCTATTGTGGGATAATCTTCTGCCCAGTCAGTCATGTCTGTTTCAAGACATGATCGCCCAAGCATGTATCACGTATGGCACTTAACTGACTGACTTAGGACTTGTAAATTTCTACAGACGATATGTAGAGTGATACTCTGAATTGGCTGAATGTTTTGCAGCTTTAAGGAAATAGGATGTGGAATTTTTTGGGCCAAAAAACTGTGTCATTTGAAAATTTAAAAGCTGTTCCGGTAAAGAAGCCAGTTGTAAAAATATTCAAACCTAGAAAAGAAATAGTAGTAACAACTGATGCAAATGGACCCTCTATTTTGGGAAGCTCAGGATGGTCATCCTATTATGAATCTTTTGAGAAAATTGTCAAAAGCTGACTGAAACTACTCAGATATTGAAAAAGAAGCATTGGCCATAATTTGGATGACTAATAGAGCTTGTCAGTTTTTGATTGGAAAGAAATTCTTACTAAAATCTGACTATAGACTTTTAGAATTCATATTTCATCCTAGGAAGGAACTTCCTAAGGTAATGTTATCAAAAATTTTCTGATTCGACCCCGAAGTAAAGTGATAAATCCATGTTTCATCCATTGTCACATATTTATGCAAAAACTCCTTGTTGCATTGAAACAGTTGCTAACGAATTGTCGACCCATTGTTGTTTTCGAATGACTGTGAGCAAACCTGACACCAACTTTGAACCCAGCTTTCTCATTGACAAATGTTCATGCAAAATGGTGAATACACTGTCTCCTGATATGTTCAACTTTTCTGCTATCTCACGTAACTTCAATTTATGATTGACCAAAACAAGTTTGTGGATTTTTTTGGTGTTTTCCAAGACAACTGTCTGCATTCAGCATCATTTGCGCCTGTACGACTGCGTTTAAAGTGAGCATACCACCTCTTAACTGTTATTTCCAACGGAGCAGAGTTTGAACAATCTTTATCAAGCCATTGCTTTACTTAAACAGTAATTTTTCTTATCAGAAAGCAATGCTTTATCAACACATGAAATTCTGATTTTTCCATTGTTTTGAAAAATTACAACAGTAGCTTCACTTAATTAACTGTAATTTGTAAACTAATAATCTAATAGGGCCCAAATTTTGCCACATGCCATTTGAAGGTTAGTATTTCATAAAAATCATATGGATTTTTTAATAGTAGTGCCGTCTATATGCCAGGCCCAGGACTTATTCAGTGATGTGTTACTGTGAACCTTCAAACAACATGAAGCAAACCACAGACTTCATATGGTAAACCTCCAACCAAAATGAACTGAACCATATTCTTTGTGTTGTGAACCTTCAACCAACAAGAACCTAACAACTGACCTTCTATTGTGAGTCTCTAACCAACATGAACTGAACTATGGTCTTTGTATTCTGAGATTCCAACTAACAAGAAATGAACTGCAGATTTCATATTATGACCTTTCAACTAACATAAACCGAACCACAGACTTTGTATTGTGAACCTTGAGCCAACAGGAACAGAAGCTGAGATGAACCAAACCACTGACTTCATATTGTAAACCTCCAACCAACATAAGCCAAACCATGATTTTCATATTCTGATCCTCCAATAAACAAGAAATGAACCACAGACTTTGTATTGTTAACCTTCAATCAACTGGAACCAAACCACAGACTTTGTATTGTTAACCTCCAATCAACTGGAACCAAACCACAGACTTTGTATTGTTAACCTCCAATCAACTGGAACCAAACCACAGACTTTGTATTGTTAACCTCCAATCAACTGGAACCAAACCACAGACTTTGTATTGTTAACCTCCAATCAACTGGAACCAAACCACAGACTTTGTATTGTTAACCTCCAATCAACTGGAACCAAACCACAGACTTTGTATTGTTAACCTCCAATCAACTGGAACCAAACCACAGACTTTGTATTGTTAACCTCCAATCAACTGGAACCAAACCACAGACTTTGTATTGTTAACCTCCAATCAACTGGAACCAAACCACAGACTTTGTATTGTTAACCTCCAATCAACTGGAACCAAACCACAGACTTTGTATTGTTAACCTCCAATCAACTGGAACCAAACCACAGACTTTGTATTGTTAACCTCCAATCAACTGGAACCAAACCACAGACTTTGTATTGTTAACCTCCAATCAACTGGAACCAAACCACAGACTTTGTATTGTTAACCTCCAATCAACTGGAACCAAACCACAGACTTTGTATTGTAAACCACTGACATTAACCAAACCATGGACTTTTTACTGTGACGTGGCTTCTCTCTCTCTTTTCTACACATACTTTCATGGCAACTGCTCTGATAAACTTTTATTCCTGGTGCCATGACAGCTTGAACTTAAGCGTACTACTGGATTGGTTGAATAGGATGTGGATAGGATGTGCATTGTGGTGCAGTAGATATCGACTCAGAACAAGAAATCAGAGAGCTGAGTTCAAATACCAGTTGAATTCCTTGCATTCACTTACGCGCAAATACCCTTAGGGAAGGTATTAATCCATCTCTTCCCTCCAGTTATGGGTTAAATAACAGGAAAGATAGGGTTCTATAGCCTTGGCAAGTAACCAGTCTATCACAGAAAGTAATGACAACCTACTGTGGGATATTCTTCTGCCCAGTCAGTCATGTCACATTTCAGACATGATCATCCAAGCGTGTATCACATATGGCACTTAACTGACTGACTGGATTGGCATCTAGGTCCCACTCATTTACTGTTGAAATAGCTGAAGGCAACTGCCACTTCTATTCAGTTTCTTTTCTTGTCTTTCCCCGCTGCGGAATCTCTTACCATTTATTTACTTCCTTGATAAAAACAATCTTCAAAAATTCAAATGCAATATCAATCACCATTTTCTATCTTCTTAAATCCTGTTCATCTTTTGCCCTTTTTTCAATCCTCTCGATAGTCTTTTCTCTCATTTTCACTCCCTGTAACATATGGGTATCATTCCCACCTTATTTGGGATGAAATGATTGAAAAAACATGTGGTCGATAAGGCTCTGTGGTCGTAGCAGGCATAATCCTAGCTATAAATATATAAACTGGTGAAACTAAAGAGGGTGTAGCTCAACTAACCATTTCCTGTATGTTTTATATTGCTTTATATTTTTCTCCATTCACATTTATCTACTCTTCCTTAGGAAGATTCAGTCAGTTAAGTGCCATACGTGAAACACGCTTGGGTGATCATGTCTCAAAAGAGACATGACTGACTGGGTAGAAGATTATCCCGCAGTAGATTGCCATTGCTTTCTGTGCCAGCCAAGGCTATAGAACCCAATCTGTCCTGTTATTTAACCCATAACTGGAAGGAAGAGATGGATTAATACCTTTCCTAAGGGTATTTGCGCATAAGTGAATGCAATGAATTCAACTAGAATTTGAACTCGGCTCTCCGATTTCTTGTTCCGAGTTGATATCCATTGCGCCACAATGCACTGCACCACAATGCACATTACTTAAGGAAGATTACTTTTCATAAAATCATTAACAATTAACAATATGGTTGTCAGTAAAAGAAACAGTCCAACAGGTAAATTACAAATTGTAGATATCAAAATCAAGCAAGTACAACACTTTAGATATGTGGGAAGTGTTTTAAGAAGGGATAGAAAAATTGACATTGAAATCCAAAGGCACATTGGAATAGCAAAAGTTGCCTTCAAAAAGTTAAGCAAAAATTAAGAAATGAGAAAAAAGAGTACTGAACTTTTATATAATACTAGCCTTCCTTCTCAAAATTATAACAGCATCATTTAACCAAACTAATATGTTGGATATTGCATTATAACAACAGTAATGAACAAGAATGTTCAGCAAATGCTGGGCTATTTCATCAAAGATGAAGAAGAAACCTGAGGCAACAGAAATATGGTTCTATAAAAGGATGTTGAGAATACAATGGACTGAACATGTGAGCAATGACAAAATTTTAAAGAAAATAGAAACAAAAAGGATACTTATATTTAACATTGTGAAGTGACAGTTGGAATTTTTAGGGCATATAATGTGGAAAGAGGGCTTGGAAAATTTGACACTCACAGAACAGACTGAAAGTAAGAGGGACAGAGGAATGCAGTGAATTATTTACTAAACAAACTTGTGTAAATGGATGGCAGAACAGCATTTAGGAAAGATAGCAAAAAAGACAAAATTTACTAAGAGTTACAAACGGCAGGAAATTGTAGAGATCTGTTATAGTTTATAAAATGGCGAGTGTTCTAAAAATAGAAAAAGATAGACACACTGATGCCAAGAATTCAAAATTGGGCGGCAAAATAAGGAACCGTTTCTTTTGGTAGGAGTAGGAGTAAGAAGTAGGAGTTAAGGACAGTAGTTTTGTGTAGGAGATTTGAAAAGAGGAGGACGCTAGTCAGTTGACCACTAGAGTCCAGAAGGGATAGGCTCGTTTACTACTAGCATCCCACAGTGATGAGAATATAGCTAGTCTGCTCCTGTATCCACACAAAATTTAAAGGTTGTAACTTGATGTAAAAACCTAAAGTTTTATACCAAAAATAAACATCATTAATTTAAGTTTGTGTTATCTTCTAATTATACCAAAATGAAGCAACACAACAGATCTATCATCACCCATGTCCTGAAGAGACACAGCATATAGAAGAATTATTTTTATGAAAATAACAGAATTTAATTTATTCTTAGTAAGTTTAATTGTGTCAACAATGTAAATAGATTTTATGCAAGCATTCACCTATGGTATTGTGTAGTAGATGTATGTTGATGAAACTCATTATGAAAGGAATTAAAATGTGCAAATAAATATATAATAACTTTATAATCAATCTGTTTATAATCAAATCTGGTATTTACATCTGAATTCTGAATAAAGAGTTCACTCCTCTTTCTACTTTAAAGATCAAAATGTATGAATAATAAAATCTGGCAAAGATGAGAGGTACTCATTAAAATGTTGAACTTGGTTTTCAACTAAACTTGCATCAATAAAAATTGCTTCCCAAATACATTCAACTTACATATCTTGAAAAGTGGATATGCTATAATTCAAAATATTTCACAATTCGAAAGTGAAAATATTACGATTACTTTTTTGTATTGTTAAAAAATTTGCATTGTGTTTTCTTCCTAAATTACGATCTTATTTTTTTCTTGATAATATTCTCTTCTGACTGAAGGTGATTTTTAATTATCAAAATTAATGTTATTATCTCAATGTGCTTTGTTTATTAGAATCATTTTTACCTGATGTCTGAGTCAATTGATTGCCTTGATAACTTTATAATCAATCTGTTTATAATCAAATCTGGTATTTACAACTGAATTCTGAATAAAGAGTTCACTCCTCTTTCTGATTTAAATATCAAAATGTATGAATAATGAAAGAAGTTTGTTAATATCCACCATCCCATCACTCAATGCAAATTTGATAGCTGGTCTGGTAACACTGTTAACCTTCTCCACAAAAAGCTGTCCATAATACTTTACAGTTAGTAACAGATATCCTGTAGGGCAACTGTCTTCTATCCATGCTGAGCCATGGGTTTTTGTTTTATTTGTTTGTTTTTTTGTTTTGTTTTTGTTTTTTTGTTAAGCAAGCAGAATTCCTGATAAAAAAAATATATGACTAATAACTTCTAATAAGGACATTTATACTCACAATCAAAAAAAGACATTTCTGAAATTTCTTGGTCACATAATGAGGAAGGTGGGCTTGGAGAGGAAAAATGGTTGGGGTAAAGCAGTGAGCTACCTACTTGACAAGCTTGTATGAATAGATGACAGAAAATGGAGTGGAAAACTTGACAAAAGAACAAACATTAGTAAAAACTATAACAATGTGGAAAGCCATGATCATCCACGTCCTCAAGGGACATGGCACATAAAAGAAGTATCTTCTATTAGAATGAAAAGGCAAAATAAAAGGTTCTCATTAGATACATGAATATAATATTAAGTTGTACCAAAGTATTTTCAGTTTTTACAGAACATCAAAACTTATTTGATGCGCACATCTAAAGACTTTGACAGAGTTTCTCAATCTGGATGATATCACTCACCCATGGGTGATTTTAACTGTTGAGTGGGTGATGAATAACTGAGCAGAAAATGGAAATTATTGTGAGTTATATAAGATTTTGAGTATTAAAAATGTATTTCAACATTTGCTAGCTAAAAAAATATTCAAACAAGATAAACAATGGGCAATTTTAACTGTTGAGTGGGTGATGAATCCGGTCAGTTAAGTGCCATACATGATACATGTTTTGGGGGATCATGTTTCAAAAGAGACATGACTGACTGGGCAGAAGATTGTCCTGCAGTAGGTTGCCATTGCCTTCTGCAGCAGACTGGTTGCCAAGGCTATTATAGCAAAGAAAATGGTGACTTATTTCATCAAACCAAGTGACAGCGCGTTGTGCTAATACTACGATGGAAAATGCGGCAAAAAAGAAAATTACAGACCCAAACAGAAAAAAGGGGCACATATTTCGCATAACATGCTGAAGACGGAATATTTTTAAAAAAAAGTAAAACAAGTCTGTCGCAGGAGTCGCTATAAAAATATATGCAAATATTTAGCGTCCTCTCTGAGTTGTCGGCCAATGGAAAAAAATTGATCGGCCAATAAAAGCAGTCGTTGTTCTCGAAGCAGGGAAGAAACGTTTTTTGGGTCTGACTGGTTACATGGATAGCAGTTCGTGAGAAAATATTCCCTTTCAATACCAGATCTCCTACAGCTATAGAACCCAATCTGTCCTATTATTTAACCCATAACTGGAAGAAAGAGATGGATTAGTACCCTTCTCGAGGGTATTTGTGCATAAGTGAATGCAAGGAATTCAACTGGAATTTGAACTCACTGAGCAGAAAATGGAAATTATTGTGAGTTATATAGGATTTTGATTATTAATAATGTATTTCAACATATGCTAGCTAAAAAAAAATATTCAAACAAGAGAAGCAAAGAACATGTAGATAAAAAACAAACAAACAAACTAGACTAAAAGGGAAAAATTGAACTGGGTCTTGGTAAGATATAAATATTTCTGCAAACAACAAATATTTTGGTTATTTTTTATAATGTTAAAAATGGTTGTTAACATTCAAATATTTCTTCAGACAAAATAAATCAGATAAAGGAAGATCAAAGAAAAAAATATTTGCAGAATTTTTCTAAGTTGCTAGTAATATATATTCTTTTTAATTTTATAATTATGAGCAAAAATCATTTAATTTTTTGTCAATACTTGCAATGCCAATCTAACAAAATATATATATATGTGTGTGTGTGTGTGTGTGTGTGTGTGTGTGTGTGTGTGTGTGTGTGTTTTCAATGGTCAAGTTTATTTTCATTTGTTCTTTAATATAGTAGTAGCAGCAGCCACCACATAATTCAGTACTATTTGTTACCTCCCTTTTGTATTTTTTTTATTACATGATAAAATCAGTTTATGAACCAGCAACAAACTTATACTAAGCAATTTTGGTATGCTTTTGAATATTTACTATATAGGTGAGAGGTGGAACATTTTCCGATGATGCAGAAATGGTTGGGGACCCTGAATTATAACTCCATTATATTATTAATATAATAATCATTTATCAGTAATATTCAACATGATGCTTTTAACTTCAGATATTATAAGGATGAATAAAAATATTGAAATTTAAAAATTTTGAGACATTTTTTTTAATTAGGCAAGAAGATTACTTAAGTTGCTCACAGAATTCTTTAATACTTTTATATGAAAAAGAAACAAATATATTTGAATTTCAGGACTACTACCATCCTTCAATTTGAGTGTAAGAATCCTGAGTATATTTTATTATCTTGTAAAATAACATCACCTAATTTTAGATGAAGTAAAGAATTTGAAGCTTGTGTGTCGGTGTATTTTATAGGTGGGGGCATGTGTGTTCGTATGCAGTAACTTAGGTTCCCATTACACACTCTTTTTTATTAGATATGTGCGATAGGAAAGTAAGAATTAAAATCAACTCTCTTCTTCACGTTTACAAAAATTCACAATGACGTGTGAAATCCTGATTTTGCCGCATAGAAAAAGGATTGAACTCGTGCTTACAGAAAAAGTCACAACCGGATTTTGCGAGTAGATGTTAAATTGGTTTTCTGACCAATGGAAGCAATTTGCAAGACCTAAAAAGATCAATCATCATCAGTCAGTATGATAGAAGTAGCGAGAGAGAGACACAGCCAAAATGTAACAAGGGAGAACTTCAAGTCGACCCGGACATGAGGTTGCATCAGACAATGTCCTCTTTCTCCTTCTTTCTCAAGTGCTGATTCTTTCTACTTCATTCAAAGACATTCCTTACCAAACAAATGCTCATACATACATATGTACATATGCATAAACTCTTTCCAACAAATTACTACTACGAACATTTTCTACAACTCTTGATACCCTTAACTTTCTAATTGAACATTAATTTCTACCAATTCTTGTTATTCTATTCTTTTAATAAATTTCTATTCAATCATACAAAATGTATATTTTATTCTTCCACATCAATCTACACATTCCAATCTACAACCAACTGACAACCAACCTTCTGATGAAAACCTTCTGATGATGATAATTACAAATAAATAGTAAGCTGTAGGGAGTTAGGTTATGTATAACACAAGGCCGAATTAAATTAACATTAACCATCTCCCTGTGGTTACAGATAAACTGTAGTGAGACAAAGTCCTCAATGTTTCCTCTTGGATATATCCATTTTCTTTTTGTTCCAGAAGTTAGGGTATGTAAGTATAAGCATGATTATAATAGTCAAGCTCAAATCAGCCTTGTGCTGAGTTGGAACGATCAAAGAAAAGTGATATACTGTAGGTGGAAATTTTGGAAGATACGTGTGAACACCATGCATTGGAAAGTGGAAAGATAATTTAGTTTTTGGTGGACTCGGGAAATGAACATGACCCAACAGGGATGTCCTTTCTATTCCTGCTATATCTTGGAGTAAGAGGAAGAAAGAGAGAATAAAAAGGAAATGTTTGTATTTTTATAGAACTTAAACAAAACCAACCTAACAGGCATTTTGGTGATACCAAGTGGGATAATAAGATTTCTGGTTCTCACATGGGAAAAAGTAATTCTTTTTCTTATTACTCATCATTATTATTATTATTTTATTAATTGATTTTATTTTATTTTCCCATAGAAGCATAAATAAATGTCTTGCAAGTCCACTCACACAAAACATTTGCTAATGTAATCACTACAGTTCTCCTTGCATACATATCATAAAAACTAATGAGTACATCATGTTGAAACACTGTTTCCCATACAGTCACCAAAGTTAAGTTACATTGAGCCTTGTCAGTACCTATATAGATGATCACATGGGATACCAGATGCTGTAATCTTGGATGTGTGAGCATAATGGATAATGGCTAGGAATCATTGATCTTAGAGCCAAGTTTTAATTCCAGTTGGGTTCATTATATTCACTTACCTGCAAATACCCTTGAGAAAGCTATGTATCCACCTTTTTCTCCTACTTACTATGGATGTGTGTTGTGGTGCAGTGGAAATCAGCTTGGAATGAGAAATCAGGGAGCCGAGTTCGAATTCCAGTTGAATTCATTGCATTCACTTATGCGCAAATACCCTTGGGAAAGGTATTAGTCTGTCTCTTCCTTCCAGTTCTGGGTTAAATAACAGGACAGATTGGGTTCTATAGCTTTGGCTGGCAACCAGTCTACCGCAGAAAGCAATGGCAACCTACTGCGGGATAATCTTCTATCCAGTCAGTCATGTCTCTTTCGAGACATGATCGTCCAAGTGTGTTTCATGTATGGCACGTAACTGACTGACTATGGATTAATTAATAAGACTTATATCATTAAAACCATTATTATCTCAAAACAAAAGATAAAAAAATAAAAATAAAACTGTCTACAAAATATTTAGATTTTGGCATTAAATAACCCAGAAAGTTTGAAAGGTTGCTAAAGATGTTGATTTGACATTTTTATATCATAAACAGAGTCCCACTTTTAAAATGATAAAAAAATTAATATTTTTTTATTCTGACACCATGACTTGTGAAAGGTCATAAAAATGCTAATCTGGTAGAAGGTCATATGAATGTTAATCTAGAACAATTCTAAAAGAAATATTCTTCCTTATTTTTTTATCAGTGGACAAGTCAATTATTTATTTCAGCTGTAAAATGATGATCTTGCCACCAATCTAGTTCTGTACTTATATATATATATATATATATATATATAGGTATAAATGTCCAGTTCGTAAATGGCAAGGATAATCCAACAAAACCAACTTAATATAAAATACTAAGTGTTATATTTGTATAGAGAGCTCAATGGATGTTATCCAGAGCAATATGATATTTATAAAGGAAAACTCAACACGTCATTTAGATTGGTTATCATCCGTAGTAATTTAATCTAAAAATTTATTTTTGCAGCCTGTGACTAATTTTCTGTGATCAGTGTAACTTTTCAAATTCTTAAAATTTAATTGTAAAGACTTTGGTTTATGCTTAAAGTTTATGTTGATTTTTATTCAGGGATTTGTCTCACACTCGATTTGTTGTTCATTTACATCAAGCTATCAAAATAAATTAATAATCCTCAAATGAAAATACAATAAATTTTAATTTACTACATTTACTCATGTTTCAAAATTCTTTCACTTACTAATATGACCCATCAAGGTTGGTCTACAAACTAGTCAATCTTTTGTGTTCCTGTGCATAAATTTAGCCACTGCATACAACAAATTGATTTTTGTGGAAACAGGATTTTATTCAACCAAATGTTTCACTGCTGTGACATTATTAGTTAATTACTTCTTTTAACTCTGGAGAAAAAGAAATAATATTTTTGCAGTGCCCTTTTCTCTACATTGGTTTCTATCTCACTAATTCTCAGTAATTTACTTTAAAAATGTATTTTTTTTTTGGTCTGCAGAAAATTTTCTGTGATCAATGTGGCCCATTAAATTTTTGATTGTGCCGGCATTCTCTATATCAGAGGTAACTAATCTTTTTTGTTCTTCTGTACCCTTGACATTTTTATAGATTCCTGTATACCCCTAAAAATTGAGGATGAAAATGAAAAACAATGAAAATGAATTTTTGATATGAGCCAGCATTCTCTAAATCAGAGGTAACTAATCTTTTTTGTTCTTCTGTACCCTTGACATTTTTATAGATTCCTGTATACCCCTAAAAATTGAGGATGAAAATGAAAAACAATGAAAATGAAATTTTGATATTTTCAAGTCTTTTTGAGTTGTTAATTACTGATGTTCCAAACCTGATTTTCAGGTCTGGTACAGGTACAGATTATGGCAACAGGAAGTTTCATAATAGTGAAAATTCACCCCACTCTTGATATAACTTAATTAAAAGCTTTGCGTACTAAAATGAGGACATTGAAAAAACATATGTTGTGCAATTTGGATGGAAATTACATCATGTATTGTACAGTAATGGTTATTCTCTCAAAGTCAATGTACCACCTGAAGAGTACAAATGTATCACTAGGGGTATATGTATTCCAGTTTGGAACCCCTGCTTTAAACCATGAAGGCAGTAAATAAATAGGGATGTGACAGGTACTCACATATATCTCAGTTTGTTAGAATATCCTTTTGATGGTGTGAAAATGAAACCTGTTAATTTTTCTACTTAGTCAGTCATGGATCATAAAAGACATGATTGACCAAGTTTGTATTATGGATGACTCTTTTAAAAGACATTTCAATATAACTTAACAAGTAAAATTAATGAACTTCAGAATATAGTATAAAATAACATATTTATTAACTTCTTTTATGTTTTTCTTTTGTAGTGAAGAAAATGGCAAATTACCTTCTCAAACCAAGTGAGAGTATCTCATGTATATTCTATAATAGAAAATGTGGCAAAGAAGAAAAGTTAAATAAAATTAGTAGGACAAAAAGAGCTGCTCTGAGTATCAGAAGCTATGCTAAAAATTCTTTTCTCTCTGTCTGGTGTGACTAACCAGAAAAATTGCTTGGTGGATAAAGGACATTGCCTTTTGCTTACCAAGACAGTTATATTTTGGAGCTTGGTGAGTGAAAGTGTGTTTCTGCTGTTGCAAGGGGAAAAATTGGATTTCTGTATCTGTTTTCATTACTATGGTGGTTGCTAGACTGTTCACAACAGATCTACAATTGAACTTATTGTTGGCACACAGATTTCTTTCTTGTTTGTTTCTACTGACCCTACTGGTTGATACCCAATTACAGATTTAATCAAATTTGACTGCATTTGCTTACAAAAAGGTTACTTATTAAAAACAATATATGTAATAGGTTGAGTTGATTAATTTCACAATATATTACACTAACCTTTTTTTGGATTATTTAGTATCAAGTATCAGTCTTATGAGACAAAAATCATAACACATTACTAGACAGATAGATATCAGTCTAATTTGTCTTTTAGTCTCCAAGTAACCAACTAGAATATGGCCTTATTTTTTTACTTTTTTATGTTATTTTATTTTATTTTATTTTTTTAGCTGGAGGAGATTCTTATTAATCTGTAGCGGGTGCAGTCAGCATATTTCCAAACTTCACTGACATGGCAAGAAATTAATTATTGTTAAATAAATTATTACAAACTCTTATTAATTTTTTATATTACTAGCAGTATAGCCTAGCATTGCTCAGGTGTAATGAAAGCTTTAAAACTAATCCATGGTCCTGGAGTTCAGACTGAGCTTAAAGAATATTTGTGTGAAGTTTGGTGAGAATTGGATAAAAATTGTGGATTTGTATAAAGGACATACAGACAGATAAACAGACACACACACAAACATCTTGCCTTTTGTATATATAAATATGATAGATTATCTGCACTATTGTAAGAACTGCAACCTTGAAACCTCTGAATATCGTTTCTTATGTCTTTGTCTATGAGTGTATCAAATTTGATTAAAATCGGACCACTTATTCTATAACCCAATTTTTTCGATTATTGATTTTCGATATTTATCAGGGGTACCTCAACACAAAACCTAGCTAAGAACACTCGCAGATTGTAATAAAGGGTTAGGTTTGAAATTCCTAGCACCTGAAGAAGGCTAGAGCATACAATGGCAACAAAGATGAGGACAATGGTCCAGATAATGTAAATACTGTAAATACTACCTCATCTCAGAAATATAGACAAATACTAAAAACATTTTTCCACTTTGTCATACAGAGTGATTTGAGAGTTCTCCAAAGTTCTTAAATACAGAAATCACGGAGGAGGACTTTCAGCAGGCAGGAAAGCAAGAAGCAGAGAGGCAGTAGTTGCAGAGTTTGGAGAGGATAGAGGAGAGTTTAGGGGCACATTTTTGTCAGAACAATGACTGAGATTCCATGATATCCACTTGCCTTATGGGGCTCAAGCTTTGAAATTATGTTAGAGACCAGCAAAAGGGTAATGCAAAGGGGTAATGTGAACGTCACTCAGTTGAGCCTCAGTTTTAGGTAGAAAGTTGGGTGCGGATACCCCAGACAAATCACATGTTAAGTTGGTGGAGAACCTGCAAGCAAAGCACTCGACCTTGTTTGCTGAAGATGTGAGGACGTCAAATTTATTGATTAAAGTGAGGATTGAGGGCTTGCTGTTGTTTAACACATTTTTACAGTGCTCCCAGTAGTCTTTGAAGCTGAACTTGCAGGATGCTATACACTACTTTATTCTGTCAGTAAGCAACAGCTTAGCATCATTTAGGATCCTCTTGCTCTCATTACAAGCAGAGGCAAAAAGGTCCCTACAACAGAATTTTAAGTTACCTTTTCTTAGAATTTCAAAGGAAAATGAAAAAAATATAATAAACCTTTGCTTTCAGGGCAACTACAAGAGCTAACTGAAATCTTAACTTACACAAGTATATTTTTAAATTTATCCAATGCTGTATGCAAGAAAAAAAAAATTAAAAGATTAAATTTTTGAAACTTAAACATTCAGAGAAAGGGTCAATCAAGCTTACCAGAGATTAAATCTGCTGCCATCGGAATATCAACTGAAGTGAGTGAAACTTAAAGTTCATCATGGTAACTTCCATTTCACTTTTTAATCAGTGGTTAATAATTCATTGACCATAACGCATTATATCCAAACTATACAAGAGAGAAAGAGAGAGAGAGAGAGAGAGAAAGTGGATAACTTCCCTTTTAACAGGAATTCAAGTTCCTACACCTTTAAAAAAAATAAAATCAGCTTTTGTTGCCAGGACAACTAAAAGAGCTAAATGCTAAATCTAGTGGGGAGATGTTTTTGAATATACATCCTTGTTTTTTAAACAGTGAAAGTAATATCTACCAGCCTACAGATTGAAAGTCTTATTAAAGAAAATGTGCCTCTTGACAGAAATTGAACCTGTATTTCCCTTTTTAATCTGACAAACCAGCTATAAACCAGGTGTGCTTTACCATAAACAAATGAGAATCCATTATAGTGAAGCAAAGTTCAACTATTTGATGTTAGCTCAAATACATGAATCCATTGCATATCTAAATCTAAATGTAAACTTATTTATAAATGGAAGTTTGTCTGTGTGTGTGTGTGTGTGTGTGTGTGTGTGTGTGTGTGTCCATTACCTATAGACTCCGAAACGGCTGAACCAATTTTCTTGAAAATTTACACTGTTGTACTATAAGCGTCTGCGAGTGTTCTTAGCTAGGTTTTGTGTTGAGGTACCCTCAATAAATATCAAAAATCGATAATCGAAAAAATTGGGTTATAGAAGGAGTGGTCTGATTTTAATCAAATTTGATACACTCATAGACAAAAACATAATAAATGATATTCAGAAGTTTCAAGGTTACAGTTCTTACAATAGTGCAGAAAATCGATAACATATATATATATAAAAGGCAAGCTGTTTGTGTGTGTGTCTGTTTATCTGTCTGTATGTCCTTTATACAAATCCACAATTTTTATCCGATTCTCACCAAACTTCACACAAATATTCTTTAGGCTGAGTCTGAGCTCCAGGACCATGGATTAGTTTTAAAGCTTTCATTACACCTGAGCAATGCCAGGTTATACTGCTAGTAATATAAAAGGAAATATATATCATGCATATTTAGGCATCAGCAATAAACCTTTATTCCTGTTAAAAAAACAACTTCACACTCCTTCCTCTTCTTTTGAACAGGAGCAGAGGTTTATCCCTTGTTTCTTGTTTAGGATTGACTTCTTTCTAAAGTCTTCTCATTCGCATTCACTCCCAATTGCTCCTTTTGTGCCTTAGTGGCATTGTAATTTTGTTTTGTATTATATTACCTAATAATCTCCCTTAATAGAAACTCGAGTAAGGAGCATTAACTTTCTTAGTTCAATATTCTAACCTCTCTTCCTCAAATCTATACACAGCGGCATCATCTGATGTCAAGAGAACATTCTTGATATCACCAACATTTTCAGACATACACTTAAGGTTAAATGATTTTCAAACATTAAAATAAATATTTTACTAAAAACAACACAAAATTGTTTGTAACTTTTTAAAGCTAACTTTCTTTATCTAAACTTATTTATAAATGGAAGTTTGTCTGCGTATGTGTGTTTATGTGTGTGTGTGTGTGTGTGTGTATCTGTGTGTGTGTGTGTCCATTACCTATAGACTCTGAAATGGCTGAACCGATTTTCTTGAAAATTTACACAGTTGTACTCTAAGTGTCTGTGGGTGTTCTTAGATTGGTTTTGTGTCAAGGTACCCCCGATAAATATTGAAAATCGATAATCAAAAAAATCAGGTTATAGAAGGAGTGGTTCAATTTTAATCGAATTTGATACACTCATAGACAAAGATATAAGAAAGGATATTCAGAAGTTTCAAGGTTGCAGTTCAATAGTGCAGAAAATTGATAATATATATATATAAAAGGCAAGATGTTTGTGTGTGTGTCTGTTTATCTGCCTGTATGTCTGTATATTTTTTTCAGCCCTTTTATTTTAGTTTTTGCTTCGGGTTTGGCTCTAAGTAGGTATAATTGTAGTTCTTAGTCTCAGCCATGATACCATTTACTCAGAAGACTTATTTAGCCTTCAAAATTCAGTTTCCGATGAAAAAACTTATTTGATATCAATACCAGGAAATCAAAATTTGACTTACATTCATTCATTTTTCTTTCAGTCTACGGTTTTGCTTTAACTGGAAACAACTATTGCTTTTTAGTCTTTCGTGCCAACGTCCAAAGAGTCTGAGCTCCAGGACCATGGATTAGTTTTAAAGCTTTCATCCCACCCGAGCAACACTGGGCTATACTGCTAGTTTTGTTTATAATATAGCATGTTTTAGGCCCAATGTGTATAGATTATGAATTATAGATAATGGCATCATATAAACACAATGTGTTAACTAATGAAGTGACTGCAACAAAAAGCACAAACTTTGGCAGAAGAAATATAACCAAAAATAAATAAAATAAAACAAAATTGGCAAGATGCATCTAGATCAGGTGTCAATAAACTTTTGGAAAGTCAGTCAGCTAAGTGTCATATGTGATACACATTTGGGTGATCATGCCTCTTTGGATCCATAACTGACTAGGCAGAAGATTTTCTCAAAGTAGATTGCCATTTCTTTCTGTGGTAGACTGGTTGCCAACCAAGGCTATAGAACCAATCTGTCCTGCTGTTCATTAGTCAGTCAAGTGTCATATGTGATAAACATTTGAGTGATTATGTATCTTCTGATTCACGACTGACTAGGCTGAAGATTTTTTTGCAGTAGGTTGCCATTTCCTTCTATGGTAGACTAGTTGCTAACCAAGTTTATAGAACCCAATTTGTTCTGCTATTTAACCCTTAGCTAGAGGGAAAAGAGATGGATTCATACTTTATGAAGGGTATTTGCACACAAGTGAATACAAAGAATCCAAATAGAATTCAAACTTGGCGCTACCAATTTCCCATTCTGAGCTGATATTTGTTACATCAGAATGCACATTTTCAAGAGAACAGGCCAGAAAACAATGCAGCATTTCAGAGTTGGGCGGGGGGCATGATATTTAATCTACTATAATAAAGAAAGTTGCTTTAGTCTGGAGGTTTAAAGAAAAAAAAAACTCAGTTAATGTTATGTTATTGAAATAAATTTCTTTATTTTACTGCAGAAATAACAGGACAACAATTGACACAATCAACAAAAAATACAAATTCCATACTACAAATGAAATACATTTAAAAATGGCAAATTATTTAATGAGACACTTGTTTCTGCTTATTGTTTGATAATTTCTCAACATCAGGTGAAATATTTGTCGATGATATAAGCAAAACATCATCCAGGTGGTCATCATTCAATTTTGTTCTTAAACACTTGGTATGTTTCATTTTTAAAAAAACTTGTTCACAGGCATATGTACTTCCAAATAATGATACCATCATTGTCGTATATTTTCTGCTTGGCAAAACATACTTCTTGCAGAAGTCAGCATTGGACTCAGAATTAAATTTTGATTTAAAAAATTTGTCATATTGTACGTCAGTTAACACTAACTGATATTTTTCTACCACTTTCTCCAAAAACTAATTAGATAATTAGTATCCAGGTGTTAATTTAGCAGGCCAGACAAAAATCCTTCTTGGGCTGAATGTGGCCCGGGATTAGGGATTGCTGACCCCTGATCTAGATGCTTCCATAGTCAGCCAAGATAAAACTGATTTAGAAAAGAGACATTGATTGGCTAGCACACACCGATCACTGCACTTTTAGAGTATCACATAACTGTTTGGCTTTGTCTGCTAAATTAAAGAACTATCTCTTGCTTTTGCCACCAGCCTACCTCAAAGTGAAACATAGAATTTGATCCCTTCAGAAAATATAGAATTTGATCCTTTAAAAAAACTTTAACAGCAAACATATTCTCCTCATTACTAAATATGAATAGCAATTGAGGAAATAAATGGTGAAGACCAAAGTTAGCTATATTGGAATATCTTTTGCTCACAGGTTGAACTAAAAAGAAACCCAGCAAAGGAGTTGTTTCATCTTTCATAAATTGGTGAATGTTTTTTTGTTTTTTTAATCATATCACCCCAAGCAAGGCGATAATGCCACTGATGCACAGGGGGCTATACAAGAGTAAAAAGATTGGAAAAGAGAAAACTGGAAACCACATCCTAACCAGGAAACAAGGGATGAGCCTCTTCACCTGTTCAATAGATGTGGGTGGAGTGTGAACCGGGCAATAGTTTAGTCTATCTACTCCAATTAAAAAAAAAAGAAATGAGTGAAGATTGGAAAAGAGAAAGCTGGAAACCACATCCAAAACAAGGAACAAGGAATGAGCCTCATCACCTGTTCAATAGATGTGGGTGGAGTGTGAACCGGGCGATAGTTTACTCTATCTACTCCAATTGAAAAAAATGAACCTATGGAAAATATTTGTTGCTCATTACAAGGATGGAGGCTAACCCATGGACAATATTTGCACAAATATAATTTTAAAAAAAAAAAAGTCTCGTATATACAATTTGACCTGAACTCATCACCGATATTAATCCAATCTTTGTGAAAAAATGTTTTCATCTTTTGTTCATTTTTCAAGATCCCCGATTATGTAGACATATTATCTTTTGCATATTTATTTTTAAAACCCAACATTTACATGTGGCTCGTAAATTTTAATGCTTCTAAAACGAAGCTACGATCAATTAACTATCATAAACAACCGCACCTACCTCCCATTAGCATGGACCAGTCTTGCCTCCCAGAGAGTAAAACACTACGCCTCCTTGGTCTCACACTTTCAGCGGACCTTAAGTGGAATGACTATATCGAATCCATTGCTAAATCCGCTGCTATGAAAGTCGGTTCTCTGTGCAGGGCCCGGAAGTTTTTTCCGTCTGAATCTATCCTGCACATTTATAAATCTACCATCCACCTGTGCATTGAATACTGTTGCCATATCTGGTCGGGTGCCCCTGCTATTCTCCTTGGGCTTCTCGACAAGGTACAGCGGAGGGTCTGTAATGTGATCAATACCGACTTGGCAGACCGCCTGCAATCTCTCTCTCACCAGCGCAACGTGGCTTCCCTGTGACTCTTCTATATGTACTTCCATGGCTTCTGCTCCGATGAACTTAGATCACTGGGGCCTCCTAGGTTCGAATTTGCACGAGATACTAGATTAGCAACTAGATCCCACCCTTTTACAGTGAAACCGATAAAATGCAACCGCAACTTCTACTCCAATAGTTTCTTTTCTCGTACTTCCCAACTGTGGAATTCCCTTCCACATGACTGCTTCCCCGACGGCTACAATCTCCAGGAGTTTAAATGTAAGGTCATTAGACACCTCCTAACACAATAACTCACTTCCATTCTTTCAAACACTCTTCCCATCTTCCCAACTATCTATCACCCCCCTTCTGACATTTCCTATATCTAACCACTCTTTCTATTTACCTTCCCTTATGTAGCCCCAAGCGCAATAGTGGCAGTGGAATGCCTTGCTTGCTTAGGGTGAAACGATTAAAAAAAAAAAAACAATACCTTAGAGAAAGGTATTAATCCATCTCCTCCTTTCTAGCTATGGGTTAAATAGTGAAACTTGTAGCTTGAAAAATTATTATTAATATTTTTTAAATTGTTAATGCAATATTTTTTGCAAAAAAAGTATTATTCTTACAAAGTATGTTTCAACATTAAATGATAATAATATCATTAATTGATAAATAATATTATTATTATATATAATTTATGAATAATAATAATAATTAATTGATAAATAATAATATAATATATAGTTGATAAATAATAATAATGATATTATAATATAAATTGATAAATCATCAAAAAAAAATCACTCATTCAACTAGGTGATATTAATTTCACTGTTTAAGAAGACAAAAAAAACAGTTTTGTCAAATCAAAGACATGTACCTATTAAAAATAACATTTATTGTCAGTCAGTCAATTAATTGCTATACGTGATACACACTTGGGCAATCATATCTCTTTTGAGACATTACTGACTAGGTAGAAGATTTTTCCATAGTAGTTTGACATTTCTTTCTGTAGATTGATTGCCAACGAAGGCTATGGAACTCAACCTGTCTTGCTATTTAACCCATAGCTGGAAGGAGAAGATGAATTAATACCTTTTCCAACAGTATTTGCGTGTAAGTGAATACCAGAAATTCAACTGGAATTCAAACTCGGCTCCCTGATTTCTCATTTCAAGCTGATATCTGTAACACCACGAGGCACATGTATTGTCATAAGAGATAATGTTGGATTAAAAAATTTGTTATATATATATATGTGTGTGTGTGTGTGTGTGCATAAAATGTTTAGACAGCAAATACTCAAACAAATTTTATTAAATTCAAAAGACAAGATTTAATTTTCAATTTTTGAATAAGATGTTCTACACTGAAATCAGAATTATGGATAATGACAGTCCAAAGTTCATGTTTTGGTTTGTTTTGTTTTTTGTTTTTTTTTGTACTTTTGACTGTTGTTCTGTCAATATAATAGACAAGATTTTGTTAGTTAAATTCTTGCATTTTCTTTTGAACTGCTGGGATTCAATTTTTGTGTATATATATATATATATATATATAGAGAGAGAGAGAGAGAGACTGAGATCAATTGAACTCTTTGGAAGCCATCAGTGAAAGAGCTAGCAGAAAATTACAAGTCACTGTGACCGAGTGTTTGAGCATGCTGGCATGGTTCAGAGTGTTAATCATGCTAGATAACATGCTCTCCCCCAGAAACTTTAATTAAGGTCTGCTCAGCATAGTTGCAATATAAACAGCAAATGTGCCCGTGCAGGTGTCCTCAGCAGGGATTGGCTAGCCTCTCCCCAGTAGACAGGCATCTTTGGATATGAGTGGCCAGCTATTTTATGTGTGTGTGTGTGTGTGTGTGTGTGTGTGTGTGTAGCCTTCAACTGCCCGTCTGTTTTTCTACACAACAACAAAATTTGGAAAAACAAAGCAGAGAAGGAAAATGTGAATGAAGAAATATAAAGGATAAGTAAAAAAGCTGTGGTGAATACGAAATTAAAAGTAACTCTCTTCTCTTCACTGTTTACAAATTCTCAATCAAGTGTGAAATCTAATTTTTGACCAATAGGAAAAAGGATTGATACTGAAGGAAAACTACAAAGCCAAATTTGCGATCCATTGTGCATTATTTTCTGGCCAATAAAAGAGGAGCGATTTACAAAACTGAAAGAAATTCACAAGCCAACGTTAAAAGTTTCTTTGATATAAATAAATAAATAAATAAATAAATAAAGTTGAATCAGTCAGATGGAAGCAGAGATCAGATAAGACACTGCCACAATGTAAGGGAGAAATTTCAAGCCACTGAACCGGATATGTCTCGTCGACATACATTCATTCTCCCTTTCCTTCTTGCATGCTATTTTCCTTTATCTCTTCTTTTTTGCTTATTCGCTGTCAACAAAAAGAAGAAGACTCTTTAACTGACTCCTAAAAAAGTAAGTACAATTTTCCTTTATTGCTTTTCCTTCCTTTTCACTTTCTCGTCGTCCGCAAAAACAAAGAAAGGAACACAGACTTTATTACTACACTTTTAATTTTTTTCTGCATACACACATTTCACTACTACTACAAACTCTGGTTTCATTTAGCTCTGTACTACATTTTCTCTTTGAACATTTACACAGTTAATAATTTTACTTCCTACAAATTGATGTTATTCTGTTCTGTAAATACAAACGAAACACTTTTATTCTTTCCAGCCTTCTGATATCTTAACTTGTGGGAAGTTCAGTTATGTTTGGTACAAGGTCAATTTAAACATGATCAAGCTCCTTATAAAGCTAAAGAAAAATGAAAAGAAAAGCAAAAAAAAAAGGATGTTTGCAGTTTTTTTTATCTTTTACTCTTTTGAAGTGAGTGACGCTTTAATATTCTTTTCTTTAGGAGCATGCTTCACCTCTTATATAGATTGATAGGTAGATTCTATGGTTTTAATATATAGTTTATGTTAATGCATTGGTCATGATAATTTTTTTCTTTTGAAGCATAACTCTTTAGGTAGGTGGGTAGATACAGAAGTATTATATAGTTTATTATTTATGCATTTTTTTTTTTTAATCATATCACCCCAAGCAAGACGGTAACGCCACTGATGTGCAGGGGGCTACATAAAAGTGAGAAGATTAGAAAAGAAAAGACCGGAAACCGCATCCTAAACAGGAAACAAGGGATGAGCCTCTTCACCTGTTCAATAGATGTGGGTGGAGTGTGAACCAGGTGATAGTTTAGTCTATCTACTCCAATTGAAAGAAAAAAAAACAGAAAAAAACAAAGTGAGAAAATTAGAAAAGAGAAAACCGGAAACCGCATCCTAAACAGGAAACAAGGGATGAGCCTCTTCACCTGTTCAACAGATGTGGGTGGAGTGTGAACCGGGAGATAGTTTTATTTAATAAAAACTGATAATGGGGTAACTTATTGATATTTATCAAAATGTTTATAATATCGGGATACATATTCAAGATTATAAATGCATTAATAATGAATTATTGAATTTCTTCTTATTATGAGCCTAACTTAGCCGAACTTATTTTAAAAGTAGTAAGTAGCACTGTAAGAAACTTAGTAGTGGTAGTCTTTCAAACATAGCCTCATTGACTACGTATAACTAAATCAGGCAAAACTGCACTAGAGTTCATAGATTCACTTTTGAACAACACTCAAGCAGTGGTGGACTGGGTCTAAAATATTAGTTGTGAGAAAAAAGCAGGGGAACATTTACAGTTACAATGCACTCATTTAATTTTCATAATGAGTAAATAAACTTAAAAAGAAACATAAAAAAAAATGGTACAACTAAAAAATTGGCAAAGCTGAAAAAATGTGTATTTCTTAGTAATTTCAGTTTATATACGGAACATTACTGACAGTAGATACCAAATGTTATAATTGAATTTTATTAATTGATTGATTTTTTAAATAGTTTACAGCACAAATTACACATTAACAGATTGTTCAAAAGTACAATAGAACATTGCATGCAGTTCACTATAAGAGAAATTGTTTGTGTTTACTAGATGACTGTTCAAATCTAATCTAAATCTAATCTAATCTTGTTTATAAATAGAACTTTGTGCGTGTGTGTGTGTGTGTGTGTGTGTGTCCATTACCTATAGACTCCAAAACAGCTAAACTGATTTTCTTGAAAATTTACACAGTTGTACTATAAGCGTCTGTGAGTGTTCTTAGCTAGGTTTTGTGTCGAGGTACCCCCAATAAATATTGATAATCAAAAAAATTGGGTTATAGAAGGAGTGGTCCGATTTTAATCAAATTTGATACACTCATAGACAAAGACATAAGAAACGATATTCAGAAGTTTCAAGGTTGCAGTTCTTACAATAGTGCAGAAAATCGATAATATATATATATATATATATATATAAAGCAAGATGCTTGTGTGTGTGTCTGTTTATCTGCCTGTATGTCTGTATTTTTTTTTCAGCCCTTTTATTTTAGTTTTTGCTTTGGGTTTGGCTCTAAGTAGATATAATTGTAGTTCTTAGTCTCAGCCATGATACCATTTACTCAGAGGACTTATTTAGCCTTCAAAATTCAGTTTACGATGAAAAAACTTATTTGATATCAATACCAGGAAATCAAAATTTGACTTACATCCATTCATTTTTCTTTTAGTCTACAGTTTCGCTTTAACTCAAAACAACTATTGCTTTTTAGTCTTTCATGCCAACGTCCAAAGAGTCTGAGCTCCAGTACCATGGATTAGTTTTAAAGCTTTCATCCCACCCGAGCAACGCCAGGCTATACTGCTAGTCTTCCAATAATTGCTTCTGCATCCAATTCATCTAATAATTCCTTTTCAATGGATAGCAACATGTATGGATTCCAAATTCTCCTCAGTGAATTTCTTAACCATGTCCATAATATATTTAACTTAGAAAATGTCCCTTCACATTGGATTTGATTGGTTCATTTTCTACGGCTTATCGACCATTTGCTGTTTTTTGTAAAAGTCAAAAAATATTTTTAGATGGTCAGAATTTTTTTTTTTTGTCAAGAAGATAATAATGGTTTAGTGATATAAGTCTTACTAATTAACTCTTAAGTTGGGGGAGAAGAAATGGATTCATACATTTCCCAAGAATATTTTCACTTAATATAATAAAACCAGTAGGAACTGACTCTCAGATTAAAAATTTCACGAGTGTCATTTTCCCCTTGCTAGGCTAAGAAAAAATACACACTCACATAAAAGAAAGAAAAAATGTTCAAACCATAGTAAAGAGCTTTTCTGCACTATTATGTACTTATAAAATATGAAGTATTCAAAACCTAACAACTCAGATCTGTAATATATTGGGACCTGGCTGTAGTCGGTAATTACGACAAGGCACATGTGACCTTAACTACGTGTTTTATTAACTATATCTTCTTTTATGCACCTTGTCCCTTCAGTACGTAGGCGATCATGGCCTACCACGTCTCCCTATCCCTGGTAGCTCTTCGCACGCTTTCTCCTGTAACGTCTCTCAGTCCCCGTTCTGTCATCCACCTGTTCAGGCCTTTTAAATATGTCATCTGCTGCTTTCCTCTGTCTCTTTTCCCTCTATCTGGCCTGTTAGTATCAGGTTCTCCAAGCCCTTCTTCCTCATTACGTGTCTCAGGAACTTTAGTTGTCTCTTCTTGATGCTCAATATTAATTTCCTTTTCGTTTCCATCATTTTCAAAACCTTGTCATTGCCCATAGCTCAGAGGTAGAATCACTGACTGATGCCAATTTGGTCGGGTTTCAATCCTGAGTAAAAAGCAATCGGATGTCTAACCGTACTGATGAGCTGTGATACAGTGAATCAGATCTGTTTGCAGATGACTATAATATATATTAACTATATGCATGTTTAAAATGCTTGCTGTCCATTATGAAAATGTAGCTGAAGTCTCATTTCT
The DNA here is from genome assembly GCA_037127315.1 of Ascarosepion bandense. Classification (NCBI taxonomy): domain Eukaryota; kingdom Metazoa; phylum Mollusca; class Cephalopoda; order Sepiida; family Sepiidae; genus Ascarosepion; species Ascarosepion bandense. Next base: position 427,062 of record JBBBDQ010000432.1, read on the forward strand.
GTTTCATTTGTTAAGAGTTTCAATAATGGGAGATAACTTCTTATAACTAACTATTACAAAAGTAAAACCCTTAAGATTGTTTTGACTTTATCAATCTTCTTCTCCAGCAGAATGATAACATACTACAAGGATAAAACTAGGGACATAACCTATCAACTCAATAACATCTGCAATTGAAAAACATTTATGTAAACTTAAGATAAAATTTGTTACAATGATCTCAAGAAGGAAAGATTTAGTTAATACCTTACAAAATGATAACAAACCTGATGCAGGATTTTACAGAGCACACTGAAAAAATTTCCCAAGAAGTAGACTGGTGAAATACCCAGCAGTTTAAAAGAAAATTGAACACAAGAGGAATCTTTGATAAAATGTGCATTTAATGTATCAGTCATTTATCAAATGGTCATAATTTTGACTTAAAGAATGTAGTTAAAATAGAAACTACCTTTTTTTTTTTTTAAATCATTTCACCCCGAGCAAGGCGGAAACACCACTGATGTGCAGGGGACTACATAAATGTAAAAAGATTAATTAAAAAAGAGTGAGGAGTACAACCTAGTTAGAAAGGAACAATAGAAAGCTGAGAAAGCAGGTGCGATGACAGATACATAGGTGGAGAGAAAGGGAAGGTTATACAGGGGTGGGGAGAGAGCTAGAGTCCAGTGGTTAGTAGATGAGTATTGACTTTGCATTTAAATTTCTGGAGGTTGTAGCCGTCAGGAAAGCAAGAATACGGGAGCGAGTTCCACAGGCGGGAAGTGCGAGAGAAGAAGAAGACAAAAAGAATTTATTTAATGTGCATTAACTTCAGAAACTTCCATGGTAAATTTACATCTCGGATCATACACCATATATCATTGCAATGTGGAATATTTAAAAACAAATATAAATATAGAAACATACACAGTAGAAATCTGAATATGGTTGGCTAGGTTAGAAATTTTGATATATCGAACACCAAACATTTAAAAATATGATATAAAAATCTATCAGAGAAGGCAAACTGAATTTCAAGTAGACATGAGGGGGTCAGGCTCCACCAGGCTGTCTTGCCCAGGAAACACCACTGCTGTACGTGTGGTCCTTACAATCTTAGTAGATTACAATATTTGTGATCATGACTGAGAATCAAACTAACAAGTTGATTTTGCTTGCTAATTTTCTCACAATGATAGCTACTTAAAAGCACTTACTAAGACACTCAGTGAGGATCAAACTCATTTAAGTTGTGAATTTGCTATTCCACCATGGCAGCAACTCAAAGGTATTGGGGTTGGGCAAAAAGTTTGTTTGCTTAATTAAGTAAATTTTCTACTTAATAACTGAAAAACCTGTTGGAAAACCCAATATTTACAAAGACTGGCTTAGTCTAGCATAAGGCCACAAGTCTAGGGCACATATCCATAATGAAACTGTTAACTCTACTGAGTGGTGTCCTTTGGCTGCTCTTCACAATTGAGAAAATTTCTCTTAGAAGGGTCAACAACCAAGGCTATCCAACACAGTCTGTCCTGTTATTTACACATAGCTACTGCAAGAAGTGATAGATTCATACCTTTCCTCTGTATATTAGTAAGCAAATGTTCAGACTCAACTCTCCGATTCCTAAATCCAAGCAGCCATCCATTAGTTCACCATGCACTCCATTGGTGTCCTAAATTTGTGGCCTAAATATACTGAACTAAGTTAAGCTTACTCATCACCTGTAATGTTGGAAATTTATATATATATATATATATATATATATGGGAGGATGAAAATGCAACAAATACTGGTTACAATTTTACATAAAAAATACTCAATATACAGGCATGCTTAGCTTTAATAACACAAATTATTAAATACTGAAGTAAAAAACAAACAAACACAAAACATCCTTATTAAAGGAGATAAATCCAACAATATATATCAAATAAACCCAAGAGTATACGAAAAACAGATTAACGAGGAGATCACAAAATCTTACAAAGAAAGTCCCAGATTCCTACATTGAAAACATTAATAAGGAGGCTAAAATTATTACAGACAAATTAAATTTAAGCCAAAAAATACAAATCTTATCTGGCAGACAAGCTTTCTTTACAATTAAAGACCACAAAGAAGACTTTACCAAAAATCCATCATTCCGGCTTATAAATCCAACAAAAACAGAAGTGGGTAAAATAAGCCATCAAATATTAAAAAATATTTATGACTTGCTAAGAACAGCCACTCAAGCAAACCAGTGGAAGAACATAAGTGATTGCATTTCCTGGTTCCAAAAAACTGAATGCAAAAATCAATACACGTTCATTAAATATGACATAAAAAAACTTTTATCCATCAATTTCTGAAAAAGGTTTAATGGAAGCATTTAATTTTGCTAAAAAGTACATAAAAATACCATCTGAACATATTGACATAATCCTACATTGCCGCAAATCAATACTTTTCCACAAAGGTAATGCACGGATAAGGAATCAAACAACGGCATATTTGATGTACCACAAGGATCGTATGATGGAGCAGAAATTTCAGAATTGATGGGCATATACATTTTAAATAAAATCAACAAAATAATCCATATTGACAACCACAGATTATATAGAGATGATGGATTAATGATATCACCATACAACAAAAGAGAAAATGATAAAATAAGGAAAGAGCTTTTCAAACTATTAAAGAACTAGATTTTGATATAATAGTAGAAACAAATAGAAAAGAGGTACAATATTTAGATGTGGAATTTAATTTACAAACTGGCAATGTCTCGCCATACATAAAAACAAACATTAAGTTAACATACATAAATACAAAATCCAACCATTCAAAAAGTATAATTAAACACATTCATAAAGGAATTGAACACAGACTATCTAATAATTTGTCAAACAAATCCATATTTGAGAAAAAGAAAAATATCTATGAAGATGCATGAAGAAAATCTGGCCATAAAAATATTTTACAATATAATTCTCAACTAAACAGACAAATAAAAAATGATAATAGAAAATGAAACATTATCTGATTCAACCCACCATTTAATTTAGAGATAAAGACCAAAATAGGACAAATATTTTTTAAACTGATAGATAGACACTTTCCAAAAGGATCAGAACTAAACAAAATTTTCAACAGAAATGCAAGCAAGCTAAGTTATAGTTGCACTAATAATTTAGATAGTTTCATAAAAAACAAAACGCCAAAAGCTTAAATAGCAGTGTACAAAACAAAACCACTAATAAAGAATGCAACTGCAGGGACAAAAATAAACGTTCACTTCAAAGACTTTGCAGCTCAAAAGAAATCATTTACAAGGCAAAGGTACATGACCCAAATGGCTAAAATAAATTATATTTGGGTTCAACCAAAGACACCTTTAAGACCAGGATCGTATGATGGAGCAGAAATTTCAGAATTGATGGCATATACAGATCTTGAATGTAGACCTGTGATTCAATCACAGGTCTACATTCAAGATAGAAAACTTAAAAAACTGTACAAAATTGGCTAGCCACGTGTGGAAATTAAAATCAAAATATGGAAAAGACCCAGACATAACGTGGAGTATAATAAAAACAGCCAAGCCTTACAATAGTGGTAAAATATATAGACTGTGCCAAGAAGAAAAATTAGTGATTATGCTATTCCCAAACAAAAGCGAACTGTTGAATGAAAGAACAGAAATTATGACTAAGTGTAATCATACTAGAAAATACCTCTTAGGTTCATACAATTACGGATGAAAACGCCATAATTCCTTGTAATTTTAAAAATGGCGCATTCAAAAATTCCCTGCCCCATGAACATTAAAAAAAAAAAACGCCGTTACGTAAGAGTTCTTAAAAAAACGGTAAACGGTAAAATCAGTTATTGCAAATCGCCTGAAGACACCACTCACAGTAGAAACCTAGGTCGCATATTTTAGCCTAGTAGATCATTGATTCATAAATTTGGTGATATAATAATTATGTTCAATCTCTGGAAAATCTAGTACAGTGGAAGCAAGGCAGATAATAACTGAGCAGTACTAAATAAGAACAAGATGAGATATTCCTTAATATCTAGAACCTTAGATTAAATAGTTCACATAGAAATTCCCTGAAGTGTACTCAAATTGAAAGACACATGAAGTAGACCAGATGGTAGAATGATCAAAAAAAAATTCTTCTTGCATGCTATTTTAAATTTTAAATGAAAAAATAAATCTGAATTTGCTATTTTACTAAAGAAAGAAATCTTTAATGCGATTACAGGTAAATTCGGGCTATGATTTATAGGGTAATGACAAAAACAAAAACATTTCTAGTAAAAACTCTCTCTAAAAATTACGTTTAGGCCCGGTACGAAACCTCGGAAGCATTTGCAAGGTTTCGTACCGGGCCTAAACGTAATTTTCCAGTGTCTGAAAGTGCTTATCGAGGGTGGGCCGGAGGCTGATCATCTCTGGTCGGGTCGGCGCGATGAGTGGGGTATGATGTTGAAAGACCCGAAACCCCCTAGTGATCCTCGCGATGACATCACTGACGACACCCTCTAGCACTGCACATTACGGTGCGTATGTTTGAAATGAAATAAAAGTTGTATTAAGGGGAAGTAATAAGTTATTTTTATTTATTTAGTTGCCTCCCCTACCACGATCATTTCCTACTTTAAAATGTTGATTAAAAACTTATTCTCTGCTTTCTATGTGTCAGAATTATTTTTATACTTAAGACATGAATTTTTTATGCATTTGAAACGTGTATTATTAGTCTGGAGGTGACATTTTAAATAAACTCCAAAACTTAATTGAAAATTCATATTGTTTAAAATATGGTTTACAGTTTTATAAAATATTGGTGTGTGTGTTTGTAGAATCAATAACAGTCAGTCAGTTGAGTGCCATACGTGATACACACTTTTAGGCAATCATGTCTCAAAAGAGACATGACTGACTGGGCAGAAGATTATCTCGCAGTAGGTTGCCATTACTTTCTGCGGTAGACTGATTGCCAGCCAAGGCTATATAACCCAATCTGTCCTATTATTTAACCCATAACTGAAGGAAAGAGATGGATTAATACCTTTCCCAAGGGTATTTGTGTGTAAGTGAATGCAGTCAATAACAGTATCTGATACAAAAGTGAAGATCATGAGACAAAGCTTATAAAAGACATGTTTCATTTACATCTGTTGATACTGGTTTCTTTTGGTTGGAATCAATCAAAAATGTGGATTAAATCTGACAGAAAGATTAAATACAGTCCAAGTTGAAAAATGTATAAATTAAATGTTTTATTCAATTTAGATTTGTGATGAAACTAAATTAAACAGCAAAATTCTAAATTTATAAAAATTTTAAAACTTGTTAGTTATTTATTTAACTAATATATATACAAAAAACAAATGAATCTCGATATGTAAAGTCAGAAATTTATTCACCTGAAGAGAGTCAACGTTACACTCAAAACATGAGTAGTGACACAAATATAATTATGAACACTTAATGTATTATACAAAAGATGAATATTATTAATAATAATAATAATAATAATAATAATAATAATAATAAATCTACACTTTAAACAAAATATTCACAACTTTTCTCACTTATTTCACCTATATATATATATATATATATATATATATATATATATATATATATATATATATTAAAAAAGGATTAATTCAAAGATGTTGAATGGCCATTTCGATATGACGATCCCCACGGGGAGCGACACATCACCTCAGCAACAGAAAAAAACCTTTCAGAAACTGGAGAAAAATTAGTCTACTTTTCCTTTTTAAATAGATTGCAAAGAAATTAAAAAATAAATAATAATAAAATAAAATAAAATAAAATAAAAATAAAAATAAAGGGAAAGAAAAAGAAAAGGAAAAAGAAAAAGAAAAGGATAGAATAAAATCAAATAAATAAGAAAAAAAATTGACATCGTCTGGGTTTGCAAAAAAAAGGGGAGAATGTAACTAAAAATTAACAGACCCCGTGTTGAATCATTTAAAGCAACACGGAAAAAAGTTGGTAAGAGAGATAAAAGAAGGAAGGGAGGGAAAAAGAAAGAAACTAAAGAAAAAAATTTTTTTTTAAATATTACAGACGCTGGACAAATTCAAAAATCTAATTTCCCCAAAACGTTGAAGTATTAAAAAAAGCCTTTACTTAAAAAGGCATAAATTATTGATAAAAGGGAATAAAAAGATATAGGATTTGAAATAAAATTATTTTTTTTAAAAAAATAGGTCATTTGAAATTAAACACAATACTAGGTAAAAAAAAAAAAAAAAAAAAAAAAATTACAATTATTATATATACATATCAATAGAAGTACACACACACATATATATATATATATATATATATATATATATATATACACACACACACCATTTAACGAATAAGAATACATATATACATACACATACACACACATACATTCAATTTATTACACACTAATATACATATACATGCGCATACACACATATATATATATATGTGTGTGTACACACCTATATACAAAAAATTCATATAGACATAATATACATGTGTACACATACATGCACACATATACACACACACGCACACACATAGACATAATATACATGTGTACACATACATGCACACATATACACACACACGCACACACACACATATATATATATATATATATATATTCTTTATGCACTCACACATACATATTAATGAATATTATGAAAAGGAGCATTTACATAGCTAAAAAAATTTTTTTCCAAAATAACATATAGCCCACATACATAAATACATATATACAAATATGCACATCCACACACAAACATACACATAAAAAAAAAAAAAAAAAAAAAAATTAAAATTAAAATTAAAAAATTTTTTTAAAATAATAAAAAATTATAGAAAAATATAGAATTTAAAAATTAAAAATTAGAAGTTAAATTTTAAAATCCGCCCTATGGCGGCACTTGTTTATAAATTCCCTTCTAAAGTTCAAAAGTAAGTCCTGATGAGGATACTTCAAAATCAGAATCTTTTATATATATACAATTTTTTTTATATATATACAATTTGTTATATATATTATATTATTTTATATATTATATATGTGCAGTACTTATTTGAAAGTGCTCAATATCAGTGATAGAGCTGACATATTCTTATAGATACTTACCTATCATAGTTTAACACAGACCCCATCATATGTACATACAAGAAATCAACAACTGTTCGCTACACTATTTGAATACACCAACCGAATGCGTATGTATGTGCACAACAGCACACATATACATATATATGCCATGCCCTATATGGTTTGCATATATGTTTGTATGAGTCCTGGTGGGTGAGCGCGCGTGTGTATGTGTGTCTTTGCACATGTCGATGGGTGTATAAATGTGTATATATGTCTGCATCTGTAAAGACGACAAATTTTCCTCCCACTTCCACAAAAATACACCAATATACGCAGCCCTACATATAGCCAACTTTTTAAAAACTTTAATCAGTTTTTCTGACAATTGCAACAGTGTGAAACCCAGGGTCACAAACTCACACCTATTTATACGAATATGTTAGTAAATATATATATATTATTCTTCACTAGTAGCATGACTCAGAGTTTCATGCACAAATGTATGTGTGTGTATGTGTCATATATATATATATATATATATATATATATATATAAGTTTTCTTAAAAATGACAGACAAGGTATTATGGTTAAGTTCTTTATGTAATTTTTCATGCAATTTTATAATTTTTTTCTTTTCAGAACATAAATTATATACAAATTTTCAAAATGTTTTATTTATACAAACACTTTCATCTATACTTTTAGCCATTATCAAAGATGAATTTAAAAATAATATATCATGCACTCTAAACTATAAAAGCAAATGTCCTATTACAAAGAAGCTATTACATTAAGTTTGTCTTCACAGTTCATGCCAGAGGATTATCTCAGAGGAGATTAAAAGTGCTTGGATTAGCAAGATTATAGCACTTTCTATGATGAATTTCAGCTTAGAACTTAGGAGGATTATTATAAGATAAACAAACATCATATGACTGTATTAGTCAATGAAACATGCTTGAATGAAGATATGGTGCCTAATATATATATATATATATATATACACAGACACACACACACACACACACACACTACAGGCCATAATTATTAGGCTACCCCAGTTTATTAAAAAAAATGATGTATTCATACTATTTTTAGTATTTATTGCCAAGTGGATAATTCTAAATGAAAATAGAATGTTTTTTTTTTTGCTATTATTACTTTGCAAAATTTTGCAAGGCAGCCAGGAAACCTTTGCTTTGGCCATGCCAATAAATACCAATAAGAAGAAGAGACTAGCAAGGGGAAGAGATCACAAGAACTGGACATCAGAACAGTTCATTTGACACACATATTATTGTGCAGTATTAAAAAAGAACCATTCTATTTCTTGGGACATGCAATGAGGAAGGGGGCTTAGAGAACCTGATACTAACAGGCCAGATAGAGGGGAAAAAAGAGAGGATAACAGCAGATAACATATTTGAAAAGCCTGAGCAGATGGATGACAGAACGGAAGGCTGCAAGATGTTACAGGAGAGAGTGTGTTAAGATAGGGAGACGTGGAAGGCCATGATCACCTACTTTCTGAAAGGACAAGGCACATAGAAGGAGATGTTTAAATTGCCAGGTAATGTTGTTATGATGAGCTGCTTGATTATATAATTTAAAATTTGTGTATTTAGGCAGCCAATTTTGTTTCCATTTGTTAGGCTTTCATTAGTTATATATATAGCTATATATATATATATATATATATATATATATGATTAATACAAATACAATTTGTCACTTAACTATTCAGCACCTAAACTGCAGAGTTTTGTTTTGTATGTGAAGATTTTTGTAAATATTCAGTTTACTCATTAGGAACTTTCAGCAATAGCTGTTTTTCTCATTTTACATGATTTTTATTATAAGTTTGATAAAATTAATTTGTGTTGATTATTACAGTTGATTATTACAGTTAGGTGGATTCTTTTTCTTACCTCTTTTTTGTGTGTGGGTTTATAGGTGTGTACATGTCAAATGTTGTGGTTCTTTCTCCTTTTCATTATTTTTTGTCTCTTTATAACCCCTCCCTATTATTTTGCCTTCTTTTTTCTCTTTTGGCTCAGAGTTTCAAAGATAAGAATGCCATTTCCAGTATCACAGACAGAACTTTTTTTAAAGATTTTGAGGGAAAGTCCTTTTCTTGAATGTTTTCAGGTTATCTTAAGTTGGAGTTATTTGCGAAATATCGGTAAATTCCATTTTTTATTTATTTCTTGTTTAAATAATTTTTTTTTAATTGATGCTGAAATGGCAAAGTGAATATTTACTTATATATCAGGACCCATTATTTAATTTTTCTTATTTAATACTTTTTGTTTTTTTATCTGGCTTAGTGGTATCTTAAATATAATGGAAGGTTAGGTTTATATCTATCTATCTATCTATCTATCTATCTATCTATCTATCTATATCTATCTATCTATCTATATCTATCTATCTATCTATCTATCTATCTATATATATATATATATATATATATATATATAGATAGATACTAAGCTAAGGACACTACACTAAGCTAAGGACCTACTATATATATATATATATATATATATATTGTAGGTCCTTACTGTCTACCTAAGAGGTCACTAACTGTAGCTTCATTTAACTGCGATTGGCCTAATAAAAAAAAATTGCACGCTGAAAATATTAATAGTATTTTGAAAATATCAAAAGAAATGTGTTTCATAAATGGTTTATGCCATAAGAATTAGTCCTATAAAATTAGTACTATAAAATTAGTCCTATACAATTAGTACTATAAAATTAGTCCTATAAAATTAGTCCTATAAAATTAGCTCACATCATTTTTACAGGTTAGCAAGATTTTATACCAGTATTCTCAAAATCTTTTAAAAATGTTGAAAATCTAATGATCAAGTTTTTTTGTCTTTACTCATATTCTTCTTTTTACAGATATATTTTATTTATATATGTATTTTTATACACACAGACACACATGCACATATATATATATAATTATTAAACTATTGTTGGTCAGAGTCAAATGAGTAAACAGTTGTATTAAAAAGGGCTCAATTTACATTTAAAGAAAAAATAAAAGATAATGATTTAACCTGCAGAGCTTTTAAACATCAAATTAGGAAGAGCAGTTGATTACACTACCATGGTTTAAAACTTTCAGTATTGTCAGACATAATAGACTAACTGACTTTCTTATGCTTTATATTGAATGCACAACAGGAAGCTTAAAATAAGGGGAGGTGTAAGTCAAGAGTTGTGAAATAGTATTGTAAATACTTTCATCTGAGTTTGTACAATACTACTTTTCAAGTCTCGACTCACTCTTAAACTTCCTGTTATGCATTCAAAATAAAGCATTAAGAAATCATTTAATCTATAACACTTGATGATAGCAGAGAGTTGAAAGCTTAATCAGCTGATCTTCAAATTTTAACACACACACACACACACACACATATATATTACGGAACATCACAAAGGTTAAAGAAATGGTTATTAACTACCAACAATTTAGTTTGTTAGTCATTCGGGCCAGATCAATTGGTGACTTCCTCATGTTGATAAGGATCGCAGGTTCGAATCCTGTCGAGTGACACACATTTTCGTAAAAAAAATTTATCGTAAATAATCAAGCCAGTAGAAATATATATATACTGTTTGATTATAAACAGAATATTTACTTAAATATGAGTATCGATCAAAAATAATGTTCAAACAAATAATTTCTAATGGTCGGATGTTTATAACCATTAATCTTCATTTATATATATGTGTGTGTATATATATATATATATATATATATAAATTAAAATAGGTTTAATTCAAGGATGTTGGATGACCATTTTGATATGAAAATCCCCATGGGGGATAACACATCACCTCAGCAACAAAAAAATCCTTTCAGAAACTGGAGAATATTATTAAAATAAAATTTTTAATATTAATTAGGATCGGGTTTTTGGAATTTACCTTCCTGCTTTTTCCGCTTGGATTAAAGTATCTGAATAAAAAAAAATATATATGTGTGTGTGTGTGTGTGTGTATATATATATATATATATCTATATATATATATATATATACCCTGAGGAATTCAAGATCACTTTCAGACAAGGTCTTTTTTTATCAATAACCAATTGATAACATTAAGCAAAAGATATAAGATAATAAAATAGTTTACATTGTTATAAATTCATTAAACTGTGATGACTTTGCACATGATTGCTAGTTCAATTATTGTCTCTGCTTGACTATTTTGTTTTAATATGAAATATCAGGAGACAACAATGTTTATTACAAATGCTTTAAGTTTTCTCGCTCACCACTGAATTTTAACAAGGCAAACATAGTTATTTTCTCTGTAAATAGGATGTATTAAAAAAACCTGATTGACAGAAATATTGCTTGTAATTGTAACAGCCTGCTGCTCTCACTTATCATGATTTAAACAAAGGGGCAACTTTAACTTCACCTTTCCATAAAAAATCAGCAGCCAGGAGATGTTATTAACAGCTAAAACCTTATAATCAGCATCACTTCTGCCAAAAACCCAAGCTTTCCTGGCCCGGCGGGCAGGATTAAAGTGTAGTATCTGTGCTCAGATAGTCACTTTCTGCTCTCCGGTCACCTGAAACACTTGTTACCTGGTGTAGGTTTGGAAGGCTATGACCAGCTAAGAAAAGCTTAGTACCCAGTTATTATGGAGGTGAGGGCTGGGTAATCTTTGACCAAGCACCCAAGTGTTTGCAACTGGAGTCCCCACTTTAAATAAAATGACCTTGTGTCATATCAAGCTCCAATTGGGGAGTAGAGTAAATCACAAGCCTTCTTGGCATGAAAGGCAGGATCAAAGTGTAGTATCTGTGCACTATATGTACACTACTTAAATGCTCACTTTTTGCTCTCTGGCCACCTTAAGCTAGGCGTATGCTTCATTTGCAATCCTGCTACCCATGGTTGATTTCTGAAGTGGTTATGTTTTAGTTAGCAGCTAGTCTCGGTTTAAGTTTGACTTTGCTTTGGAGGGGGAACAGTCTAGTCTGTTTGGGATCTCATTACTTGCGACCAATCTAGCAAAGGGGATGATTGTTCAAGTCCAGTTGCCATGGCTTTGCATGTGCTAGCTCACAGTGATCCTGTTTAACTGCAGTTGAATCCTGCAGAGAAAGTGAAACACTCCAGCCCATGGCTAAAGCACACACATGCTAGCTCTCCCACCTGCCTGGGGATGAACATGTGTTAGGCCGCATCTCAACCTGTCCTCCTCAGACTATGTTCAACAGCATCCGAGACTCAACCTCTGAAGGTCATATTCCATCCTGTGCTGTTCATGCCAGACGCTGACGACGTTCCAGCCAGTGTCGTTGATGCCAGATGCTGACGATGTTCCAGCCAGTGTTGTTCATGTCAGACACTGACAACATTCCAGCCTTTTCTGTTCCTACCAGACACTGATGAGATTCCTGAAGACTAGCAACGATGTTCCAGCTTGTGCCATTCCTGCCAGATGCTGAAAAAATTACTGCCAACAACTTTCTAGCCTGAGCTGATCCTACCAATTGTTGCTGACATTCCAACCTATGGCTTTTCCCAATTTCTCATCATTTTTATCATAAAAAAATTGACAATAAATTCTATATCTTTGCCTCTGTTTCCTCATTGTCTTTGCTGTTTTCACACATAAAAAGTTTGTGGGGTCGATACCCTTACTTCAGCCCCAGAATATACATGGCAATATTTAAAATTTGAATTAAAATAAATAAGACAGATGAAATATTTATTAAAATATGCTTTTCAAAATTATACAAATTAAAATGATACTGCTTATGTTGTAAACAACTTTTCTTTAGTAAAATATATAAAAGGCAGATGGTAAATCTTTTGTGCGTTAGTGGTATAGACTGGGTTGTTTTGTTCTTCTGATGTAAATTGGGGACATAGAAACAAAACTTACATAAATTTATAAGAGAGCGCTTTTGTGTAGAAGAGTGTATCATACATTTTTCAGATTGTTTATCAAACTGCATAGATATGAAAAAAACTTTTAACTCTGTATCTTTCCTGCTGCAAATTTTACAGTCAGAATTTTACAAACTATAAGAAATTAAGTAAAAAGCAATTGACTGGTTAGTGAACCATGAATTTTTCAGCCCAGTTTGATAATCACTTAACTACATTCTGTTTCTTTTAGCCTATTTTTCTGAATAAGTAAAAGAAAATCAGATTTGTTTTTATAATCATTTCACCCCAAGCAAGGCAGAAATGCCACTGGTGTGCAGGGGGTTACAGTGAGGATATTAAAAAGGTACAGGGGATGTCAAAAAAAGATAAGAGATGGATGGGAATCAAGTAGATAAAAGATGGCAATTAACGTTGCATTTAAACTTTAAGAGATTGTAGCTATCAGAAAAGCAAGCAAATTGAAATGAGTTCAACAAATGGGAAGTGTGAGAAAAGAAACTGTTAGAGTAGAACTTTTTAACTACTTAAAATGGTAAAAGGGTGGGACCTTGATGCTAATCTTGTAGCACAAGTAAATAAATGTGGTCGAGGTACCAAGAAAAAAAAATGCTCGTCTGAGCAGTTGACATTAAAATACTTGTAGAAAGGACAGAGGGAAGCCACATTATGTTGGTGAGAAAGTGACTGAAGTGAGGATGTCAAGTCAGGATTGATTATATTTCAGATCCTCCTTTGGATTTTGTCAAGAACCTCAAGAAGAATAGCAAGAGCATTTGACCTGATATGGCAACAACACTCAATGCATGAACAAATGGTAGATTTATAAATGTGCAAAATGGATTCTGACAAGAAAAACTTCCTTGCTCGACACAGTGACCCAACTGTGTTAAAGATATTAAAGCAACAATTTCTTTGTGAGATTTTGAGATTATTTCTTACAACCTTTGTTAAATGATATTCGGTAAATTTGTATTTTTTTCTTTTAATTATTGGAAACATTAAAAAAATCTGTGATAGGTTTAACTGTATGAACATGAAGCTAACAGAAATAATTTTTTAAAAAGTTGAAGAGTAAAAACAAACTTTACGAAAGCTACTATATCAGTAGGAAACTAGAAAAATGCTAACTGCTTTCCAGGGGTAAGACTCATCATCATCGAAAGGGACATTTAACAAGTAAATGCTCATAAATCTTTTCTTGCACTTCCTACCTGTGGAACTCCCTTCCATCTACTTCCTTCTCTGATTGCTACAATCTCCAAAAATTTAAATGCAACATCAGTTGCAATCTTTTATCTTCTTGAATCCCGTTCATCTTTTATCCTTTCTTCAATACTCTTTGTACCTAGTCTTTTCTCTAACTGTATCCCCCTGTACAGTAGTGGTGATCCCATGCTGCTTGGGGGTGAAATGATTAAAAAAATATATATAAATGGCTAATCCTATCCTCAAACCAAGTCAATACTTACAGACTAAAATATAAACAATCAGTATCACACCAATTAAATGCTTATAGACTTAAATATAAGCTACTGAAACCCCTTCATTTCTTTTAAATTCCAATGGTGAGATGTAAGTTCCACTCGAAAAGCTTCTTCCCATGAACCGTTTTGTGGAACTGACTCCCAAGAGGATGCTTCCTCAGTCCCTACAATTTTAACCTGTTCAAGTCTAGAGCTAACCATTATCTTCCCCACATATCTCCTTAAACTGCGCCTCATACTCTGTGACCCCCCCTACTTCGAGTGGCTCTTGGGCCTTGCGCATAGTGAACATCATCGTAAAAAAGACAACCTGAATTTACTTATCCTTGAACTAAGTAAAAGCTTACAGACTCAGATATAAACAACCAATATTTACCTATTAAATAAATAAATACTTATGTTTTCTACTAACATAAAATAAAAATTTATAAAATACTTTTTTGACATTGAAATAACCCAGTAAGAGTTTCATATTATAAAATCAAGCAAGTCAACCCAAACTATTCAAAGGTTAACAAAAGTTGAAATTTTTAAAATTATACTGGCTGTGCTTATATTTTTTAACCCTTTGTTGCATATTCGTTACAATTGTAACCAATATGCAACAAACGGTTAACAAATAATATCAACTATGACTGGAGATTTAAGAACCCCAAATAAAAAACCGAGAATGAGACACGATGCTTGAAATGCTGTTACATTATTTGTTACGATGTTTTAAAAATAGAGAATTGTCTACCTTAACTACTTCTTCAAAAGAATTTAAAATTAATTATTCTGGTGCTATTTCAGATGCCAAAAAATAAAAAAATAAAACAAAATTCTTAAATGTTGATTAAATTATTTAAATGTTTCTTAAGACTCATCATTGCAAGCACTGATTTTATAAAGATTTAATTTTCATTTTGTACATCTTTTACAGATGTTGACATTCCCCACTACTTCAAAAAATATTAGTAATAAAAGACACTAATAAAATATTAGTAATAAAAGACACTAATAAAAGGTTAGGAACAAAACACCTCATCAATGTTGAAAAGAGTGATAATGGCTCCTGCACTTGGAAAGCCTGTTTTCCTGAAAAATTGTTTTAAGGGAAAGATTTTGTAAATTTCGTCCAGAAGCTGTGCTGGCTGTTCGGTTAATGAATGACAAATGTTTCCTTGTAGGGAGATGGCTAATGTTACCATTATTGACCATGGTAACAACTATTTTAAAACAAGTTTCATACACTAAGTGTAACAACTATGATAAACAAAGAAGTAAATACTACTTGGTCTCATCAGACATGTACTATTTGCATATACATTTCACATACTAAATATAACTTATGAGACAGTAATATCTGTTGATTTTCTTTTTACTTTTTCTTCTGAATAAGCAGTTTTTCAGGAGATCGAAAAACTAAGATTTTGTGCAAGAAAAGAAATTTCTTGAAGATGATCAGAAAAACGTCCCACAAAAATTAAGATAAAAATCAATGAATGCAAAATTATCTTCAAACATTAAAAAACATAAAATGCTAAAAAAGAAACTAATGCAGAGTTTTAAAAAAATTTTAATGATTTAGACCAGTGTTTCTCAACCTATTTTTACTTCAGGGTGCACATAACAAAAACTCTGGGGTACACTTTAAGTTTTAATAAGGAAAAATCATTCATGAAATTTGAAAATAGGAAAGTAATAAAGAAGTCTCATGAAATAAGCATTTGTTTTAAGACCTTACATTGTATATTCAAGTGGTACAGTTTTCATTTTCAGGGAGTTATGAAGAATATGCTATTCTTTTCAGAGAGGCTGATAATGATTGTTTGAAATCCACTGACGAAGGCAAAAGGGAAAATACTATCCACTCCTTCTTAATTAGGGAATTTAACATCCAATTTAAAATATCAAATAACAAAGACTTGACTTAGACATGCAGGCCATGTGGCTGGTGTCTCTAGCATTTTAAAAATAAAGATTTTATTTTAAATATAAAAATAATTCATAAATTACTTCTCTGTTAACTTGAGATGCAGCTGGGTACCCTGAAGGGAACTTTAGTACACCCAGGGACATCAGTTGAGAAACACTGATTTAGAAGCTCAAGCAAAGATAGAGGCATTAATGGGGGATCTGTTTTTTTTGTTTTGTTTTGTTTTGTTTTCTTATGATTATGACATTTTATGCTTTCATAATTAGATTTTATAATTTTTTTATATCTTGAAGTAGCGTATTAGCAAAAAAAGTGAAGGAAAGAATAACAGTAAGGCTTTTGAGCATATCTGGTGGTAAATATAAGACATCCATTTTGAGTAATATTGAGTGCTCCATAAATGTGACCTTGTGCTAGACAAAGCAAAGCTTAGTGAACCACTTTAAAATGTACATTTTAAGTGTTGTGCTATAGAATAATGACGAACAAGTCAAGCAGACCATCACTACTTTAGTGAGTTCTATTCTCATTGAGTGCTCCGTTCCTGTGGCCTTTTGTCAGACTAAGCAAAGCTTAGTAAATCATTATAAAGAATCCATTTTTGGCTTCTTGACACAAAATACTGGTTATTAATTATTAGTTTTCATTGGGCGCTCTATACTTATGTTCTTATGCCAGACAAAAGTAAGCTTAGTAAATTACTATAAAGTATCCACTTGGTAGTCTAACAAAAATTAAAGAATGAAGCTACAAGAAAAATATTTTCCATTATTTCACAGACAGCAAAAATATAATAACTATTAAATTTGTTGTGATTTCCTAAGATCAAACACCATTCAACAAAAATCCATTCTTAGATATCAAGACAGTGCCGGAAAGAAAATATTTTCACTTCCCCATTAGACTGTGCCACAGCCATTTCATGTTTGGTAGAATTCCATACATAGAGCAACTGGATTCTGGATCCCATCAAATGCAGTTAAGAACTCACAGTCATACACACCATCTGGAGTTAATCGATGTATTTTGTTTACTTTACCATCAGCAACATAAATATATCCATCCATATCAGTACACAAACCCTTTGGGTCAACAATAGCTGTTTTCTCAGTGTTAAGCCATTTAAACTTCTGGTTCCCGTCACCATCGTAACCAGTGAGAACCTTATCTTGGCAACTGGAGATGATCATATCGGCATAAAGAGAGGTTGTTAAATTAGCTTCTAGACCTTTAATGTGTGGCAAGATATTGTGAATAATCTCACCTGTGTAATAAAAGACATCAATTGTTGGAGGGCCAAATGGGCAAAACGAAAGACCAACTAATGTCCAACCAAGGCCTGGTGAGAGTTTGTGATACTGTTTTGCAACAGACAAGCGGCCAGTAATCTTCATTGATGTATTAAAAGAGATGAAAAGAATTTCATATTTCTTGAGGAGAGGCACTGCTACTTGGTTGTTTGATATCAGAGCCATGTCCCCTGGTTCCGAATTGAGTTTAAGAAGATCAATAAGACGTCCATCGCGAGCAAATTTCTTTATGTTCCAATTTTTATGGTCTGCAACCAAAATGGAATTATCAGGAGAAAATATAATGCTTTTTGGTTCTCCCACAGTTTCAATTCCTGGTATTGTAGATTGGAAGTTCTCCAAAAGATCAGTGTTAATCTCTCTTATTTTGACTTTTTGTTTCTCTTCCCTTAAGACAGCATCAGTTATATTGTCTTCGGTCATTTTTTCCAAGCACTGATCGGGAAAAGTGGTGTTCTCATTTCCTTGCCTCTTGAGGCTACTTCGCAAAATCTTTGTGCAGGAAATTTCCTCAGTGTCATCACTTACAAATGCAACTTGATTCTCTTCTTTTATAGGACATGTACTCACCAACTGTGGTAATGGAGCAAATGTCACAGACTTGGTGACTTGCTCCTTGTGCGAAGGTTTTTGACTGTACATTGCTGTACTGCTCTTGTGTTTCCGCAATGACAGTGAACGACAGAAGAGCTTATATCTTGCAGAAGGCAAAGATTGTTTGGTGATCAAAATACTCTCCTCTAAAGAACTATTCAGGATGGATTTCAGTTTGGTGCTGTTTAGAATATTGACCAAAAAGAAATTATCAGGAAACAGGTCAGCCCATTCCTCAGATGGTTTCGAAGTGTCTCTTGGTTTGATAGATCGCAGACATTTGGGGCAAGGAAAAGTGAGTTTCGTCTTCTTCAAATTAGAAGGTATATAATGTCGGAGACATTCATGGCAGAAACTATGCAAACACGGAAGTGCTTTCGGATTTTTCACTTTTCCATCACAAAGTTGACATTCCAAAAGATTTCGATAGATGAAACTTTGAGGTAACATGCTCAGGAAAAGAATTCCTAAGCTATCTACTTGAACTGATTGGGGCTCCAGCTTGACCAATGAATGGATGCCTATTTCTTGGTTATCTGATGCTCGTCCACTGGATTGGTCTTATAGGAATCGTAGAAATTTGTAGACTGTTGTTTTTTGTTTTTTATTTCTCCAAGATTTTTCAAAGTTTGAAAATTCTTAAATATAAAAATATCCTCCAACCACTATAATTAAAATAGCAGCTATTTATTCAGTGTTTTTTATATAATTGCTTTTTGTTTTTATAAATATTATGGAGAAAGATGAAATTTTACAAGAAAAGTTTTATAGGTCTACTGTTTTTGTCATATTAACATCAAGATTAAATTCAAAATTTATATCTTTTTTGACTTAATAAACAGACAAATGAGTGATATTTTTATCTTGATAATGTTTGCAAAAATCAAATGTCATATTCTGGAATCACAGAAACTGCTTCTTGTACTTTCCTGTTCAAATAATATCCACACAGAGATAATTGATAAAAATATACTTCTAACTCACCAAGATGGCTGACCAAAAGATTGTTACCAGTGGCAAGTAAATATCAAACTGCCCAACACAAACTGCTATGTTGTATTTTGAGTATGTAGCCAAACACAAACCGGAGTTAAGACCAGGAGTTCACTTACAATGACAGCCAGAAACCAATCAGTTTCTACTGCTCTTCCCTCACCCATCCTCAAGTGCACCCAACTCACAAACCTCACACATGTAATACTGATTCTCCCTCCCACTGAATACATACTCCTACTATCACCAAAAAGCTGATCTTATTCATTCACTAAAAATAAGGTTTTTTTTCCCAAGCTAAAAGTTTCAATAACCTGCAACCATTAATTAAATAGAAGAGCAGTTGAACTGGCATTTTTAAGAGGTCAAGATAAATTCCTCTGGCAAGACATGGAATTTAATATGGTGTAAAATATGCAGCTCCAGTCACAAGCATTGTTCAGGTAGTTTACAAAATATCTTGTTATGGTTAATGTTTTATTTAATGCTAAAATTTACTTCAAGTAATAAGATATATTTCCATGCATTTACCAATAAATATGTTTGACTTGATAAAATTTCACAGTGTATTTATTTTCAAGAGGGTCCGATAAAAACTATACAATTCAGAATTAAGTTAAATTTCTCAATGTGTATTCATTGTCAAGAGGTTCAAGCAAAAAATATAGGATTTAGAATCAGACTAAATCTCATAATTTGTGTTCATTTTCAAGAGTTTAGATAAGGATATAAGAAGTTAAATTTCACAATGTGTATTTATTTTCAAAAGGTTCAGCTGAAAACCATAGAATTTAGGCTCAGACTAAATTCTACAATGTATATTCACTTTAAAGAAATTCAAATGAAAAATATAAGATTTCAACTCAGACTGTATTTTCTAACAAATTATGTTCAATTTTAAAATTTGTAATTGCTGTTTTTTGTTGAAGAAATATTGTTAATATTCAATCTTTCAAGACTGAGATTGAATGAATAATAAATTAATGAATGACAAATTAATGCTAAATTAATGCTAAATTAATGCTAAATTAATGAATAATAATCAACTGGCTCACTGTTTGCTTTTAAACAATTCTGTAAAATTAATAGATTTTTTCTGTCAATAACAATTTTAAAAAATGTAACAGAAAGATAGTAGGTGAGAGTCAGCACTCAGAATAATTGTAGAGTGATAGTTAAAGGAAGACATATGTAAATTCTGAGTTTTCATTGTTCAAAGAAAAGGTTTGGCCCATAAGTTTCTAGTGAGAGAAGACAGAAGTGGCAGAGAGGATGTCCCAAATGTTATCTACCTGCCTATCTACCTACTGACTCCACCCCACCAGACTGCACCAAGTAAATCCATGAATAAACCAGAAAGAACATAAACCTCCACCAACATAATACCAACATCATCTCAATGATTAGCAAGAGATTATTATTAAAATGAGAAAGAATAACTGCAATGAACTTGACTGCTCTCAAGAGTGAAAATACAAAAAAGAAAAGAACTCAACTGCTCTCAGAATTAACGGTACACTTAAAATGAAACAGGGGAAGTAATTCATTATTTAAAATGATCTAGGGGAAGTAATTCAGTGTTTGGCATTTGAAAGGCAAAAATTAAATTTTATTAATAAAATCAGAAAAAATAACCCAGAAACTTTATCCCTTACCTGATTGAGCCTAACATCTAATCAATTTGTGCCAGTTATGAGGTCAATCCTCCCTGAAAGTTTCATCTGAATTCATCCAGTGAGTCTTGAGATATCTTGACCATGGACGGACAAACAAATAGACAAATGTAACTGAATACAATACCTCCACCTTAAGGCAAAGGTAATAACCAAAATATGTTTGCATTTCTTGTCGTAGCATGATATCAACTTTAATTTCTTTGCATTGAATCATCTCCAGTTTCTGTGTACACCAGCACAAACGAGAATCAAAACACATCATGGAGTGATTTTTTTTCCCATTGGTGACAGAACAAGTGAGGGAGCCAAGTGTATGTTTACAACAGCATTAGTTATATTATTCACAATATAAACAAGATACACTTTCAGCCAAAAGATTCGAACAACCAAATAATGGATTAGTAAGTTTCATACCTTCTTCATTTTATTAACTCCTACTAAACAAGGCTGCTGAATTCATTTAATCAATTAGTACATGGCATCCATTTTTTCAAGAGGCAATTATCTAAAATTTAAAATATGCCAGCCTGAAGATTACTATTAACTCACAAAGCAGGTTAGATCCCAAGCAAGGCAGTACTGCCACTGATGCACAGAAGGCTACATAAAAATAAAAGTTTAGGCAGGAGGAGAGTGAAGAGAAAGACGGACCAGCTACAGGGGGTGTCAAAGAAAGGGCAAGAGAAAAATAGGTGTGAAGACAGTTGCGAATGTAGAGAGAAAGGAAAAGAACAAGATATACAGGGTGATGTGGAAAGAACTGGAGTTAACTTGATAAGAGATATGTATTGACATTACATTTAAATTCCTGGAGGTTATATCCGTCAGGTAAGCAAGTATATGGAAGGGAGTTCCACAGGTGGGAAGTGCGAGAAAAGAAGTTGCTTTTAAGGAAACTATGCAGTAATGGCTTAATTTTGTTATTATTATTGAATATATGATAAAAATCTTCAGGAAGAGAAAGTCCCTCTATTCTGAAGTGAGCTCATGAATTACTTTTGAAAAAGTCATGAAACCTTAAAATTTTAGACAATCCTTCAAAATCCAGAAGGTGGTCACAAACATTTGACCTGTTGCAGAGGTTCACAAAACTGGGAAAGGTATTAATCTGTTCCTTCCCTCCAGTTATGGGTTAAATAACAAGGGTAGGACTTGGGGACCCTGCCCTTAAAAACAAATCCCAATGAATCTTGATACTCGAAAAGAAAAACAGTATTAATAGACACAAAACTTATATAAAAACAACAATTGTTGAAAGAAAAAAAAGGTATTACCAGCAATAGATAAATAAAATTTAGTTGGCAATAAATGACCCACCAAGGTTGATATGCCATAAAACCAACCAACCAACCAACCAACCAACCAACCAAAATTTAAATGCAATGCCAAAAGCCATTTTTTTTCTTCTTGAATTCTGTTATTTTATTGTCTTTTTTCCTCACTAAATTCTTTTAATTATCTTTCACCCCCAGTAGCCTTTTGTGTCTTAGTGGTATTATTTCCTTGTTTGGAGTGAAATGTTTAAAAGTAAAAAAACACTATTAATGTCTATCAGTTTTATGCAAACATGACTGGCTATTATTTGTCTCAATAATGATTGGGCTCATTGACTGGTTGCTTACATTGGAACCTCAGACCTCTCATCTCTCATTCTACTACTCTACCACTGAGTTCAATTCATAAGCATACATTAATATTGTACAATTACATTCAAAGTTTTGTGTATTGTAATGACATGGTTGGTTCATTGGTAACTAAACCTTTTCTACTAAGAAATGTGGATAGATGCAGGCAGGTAGCGGGTCAGACAAGATTTACTCAAGGGCCAGATGTGGCCCGCGGGCCAGGGGTTGCCAACCACTAACCTATAACAACACCCAGTCTAATAAGGGTATACCAAGCACATGCATCACAGCCAAATGTGCACTATATAGTGACAGGTTTAAATAGAAGCACTATCTGAAATATAATTAAATGTTGGTTAAATAGCAAGGTAGGCGTGGCTTTCTAGCCTTGGTAACAATCTATGAGAAAAAAACCTTTGAATTCCAAATTAAAGAAAAGGCAACCTACCCCACTATTTTTCCAGGAAGTTGTAGCAACTAACAGATTATAAAGAATTAGAATCTTGTTGGAGATATAATCATTTACATCTTGAGTTGACATTGCATTGCAGAATAAAAAGAAGAATTGTTCTTTTTTAATATTCTAGAATAACTAGAATTTCCCTAATAGAATTTATTACAGAAATATTTTGTTCACTAAACAATGGATTTAACTTTTTTTTAAAAATAGTTTTAGATTAAAGGATGTGCGTTGTGGCGCAGTGGATATCAGCTCGGAACGAGAAATTGGAGAGCCGAGTTCAAATTCCAGTTGAATTCCTTGCATTCACTTACGCGCAAATACCCTTGGGAAAGGTATTAATCCGTCTCTTCCCCCAGTTATGGGTTAAATAATAGGACAGATTGGGTTCTATAGCCTTGGTCGGCAACCAGTCTACTGCAGAAAGCAATGGCAACCTACTGTGGGATAATCTTCTGCCCAGTCAGTCATGTCTCTTTCGAGACATGATCGCCCAAGCGTGTATCACGTATGGCACTTAACTGACTAACTGACTTTAGATTAAAAGAAAAATCCATTAATTAAAGTCTACTTCAACTTCAAGCTTCTAACATCTCTGCCTGAACTCTGAAATTTTTTCACTTTTTATTTTATTTATTTCTTTCTCCTCCTACCCACCTAATAAATGTAGATTGGTTCACCTGTCATCTGGTTCATACTTCTTCCCAGTCTTTTGAACAAGAGTAGATATTTATCTTTTGTTTTCTGTTTAGAATTGGGTTTGGAAATGTTATTCACTAATTAAATCTTAACCTCTTTAAGTCTAGAGTTAGCTGGTATCCTTTCTGTATAGCACCCCAAGAACTCAACTTTTTACCCTTTCTTATGCTCATAAAACACCACACAATAACTCCCTAACTTGAGTAGCTCTTGAGCCTTGTATTGGGTGAACATCAGTTTAAAAAAAAAACATGCATAACTTGGCATAACCAGTATTTGAATAAAGCCAATACATTCAAATTGTTGGTGACAATGAATTGTGACTTTGTTCTCACACAAGCATCATTGGCTTCTTAACAAGCACATTAACAAGGCTTGTGTTAACCCATAAACTCTGAAATTTTATTTTATTTTATTTTTATTTTTTTATAATCATATCACTCCAATCAGGGGATTACATAGGAGGAAAGTTATGAGAAAGAGTGACAGGTTATAGGGGGTGTCAGGAAAAGGGGTAAGAGAAGGATGAGAATATTGATGAGAGGGAAGTTGGTGGAGAAAGGAGCATGAGAGGGAGGATGCAGGTTAGTGAGATAGGAGATGACTATTGACTTTACATTTAAATTCCTGGAGATTGTAGCTGTTGGAGAAGGAAGTAAACGGAAGGGAATTCCACAGGTGGGAAGTGCAAGAAAAGAAGCTGCTGGAGTAGAATTTGTGTTTACATATATTTTTTTTTGTTTTGTTTTTGCCTCAATAGAAAGAGATAGGTCTTTCAAACTGGCGTAGAGGTTTATTCCTTGTTTCCTGTTTGGATTGTGTTTCTGGTTACTTCTAAGGTCTTTTCCTTTACTTTTAGTTTTCGTAGCATCTTGTGTCGTAGTTTGGTGAACTAATTTTTTTAAAAAGTTAGTAGTTTCTGTAGTGGTAGAAAATTAGTCATTTAGTAAAAGAAGAGATGATTTTGCATTGGAATGTTAATAGCCTATGATTGCTAGGCCATGAATTAAGACAGTGAAGAAATGAAAATGACTGTTTGGTTGAATAGGCACAGTGTGTAGGTATATTTATTGGGCTAAGCCAACTTTATTGCAAGCTTATCAGTCATTATCCATATGACCTTAGGTCAATTAATAGAGCACTCAGTGAACTCATGAGCAATAGTTAATAAGTCAAACACTCTCAACATTGCCTGACAACAGGTCATCATTATTCTAGCATGTCATATCCTTATTTGCCTAATAGATAAGATGAGAGTGGGGTCATTTATCAGCAAACATGTATAAACATACCTGCAATAAGATGTAGGAGCAAAAGGTTTTTTTCCCATGACACCTCTTTTTTTCACTACCTTCACTCTTTGGCAATGTTTATTGCTTAAAAAGTAATGGTTAGAATTGGAATAAAACTGTTATAACCCTAAAAAATTACTTCATGAGTAATCACCAAAATGGAGGTTGGGAATAATAGTATATCAATGAGTACAAGACTCACATGCTGCATGAAGTAGATACACTGCTAGTGAACTGCTAGTCAGTTTCTCGGTATTTACCACCTTCCTCCTAAAGCGGATGTGACACAAGGTCAATTAATGTTGGGATACTGAGCCTTTAACCCTTTGTTGCATATTGGTTACAATTGTAACCAATATGCAACAAAGGGTTAAGGTCAGCCAAAAATATCCTATAGACCATGTTTAAGGCTGGGTTGGGCTCTTGTCTATTCACCCCAGATGAGACTTTACTCTTTGGCTGAGCCTTGTCTAGGTCCCTCTTCACTCAGAAGCAGAGAGTTAACAAAGAAAGAGTTTAGATTGATATGATCACTCTCCTCTACTCCAATAGTGTCCATGTATTTAAAAGGATAGGAACATCCCATCCCTGTATATAGATAGGTATGCAACAAAAACCTATAGATATGAAAGTAAATTTATACATTTTTCTTTGTTTTTGAGAATTTACAACAAAAATATTAAACACTGTTAGATTGTTTATTTACAAGAATAATTTTATATTTGTAACATTCTAAAAACTATTATTATTTACCAGTAAATAACAGAAACCTTGTCACTTGGACACTTTCAACAGCTGCAACAGCAAAAGTGGATAGCACATATAACTTGAGAAAATAATGATATAATCAAGATGTTGACATTCCACATGACTCCAAACAAAAAGTGAGGACGGAAAACCTCCATCAATGGTGGAAAGAGTAATAACAGGGAACTTGAGAAACCTGTTTCCTGAAAAATTATTTTAAGAGAAAGATTTTATAAATTTCAGCCAAAAGCAGTACTGATTGTCCAGTTAATGAATGCTGAATGTTTCCTTGTACAGAAATGGCTACTATTCCCATTACCATTTTATTAAAACCTCTAGTTTATTGCATATGGAGAAAAACTTTGACTCATCCCCAGTTAAGACCTCCACCCTTGTATTTAGCCCCAAACTGTATGCACATTATTTGCCAGGCCTCTGATTAGAAGGTTTTGAGGAGCATGGAACCATCTCTTAATTGCTGTTGTTACTAAGTCCACCCTGACCCATGGTAACAGTAGTGGTTAGGGTCCCATCTATGGGTAAATAGTAAAGACACTGACAAAAAATATAAAAATACATTTTCATAATAAAAAAATTACCAGAAATTAACATTTTCATTATTTGTCTATATTTCTGAGATGAGGTAGTATTTATATTATTTACACTGTTCAGACTGTTGTCTTCATCTTTATTGCCATGTTTACAACGTTTCGGCAGTTGTACACTCTGTCCTTCTTCAGGTGCTAGGAATTTTGAATCAAGCCCTTTATTTCGATCATTGGGGGTATATCATTAGTATATCAGAGTTGAGTTAAACAAAAATAACTACATGGCATCTGGAAGTGGCATTGCACATGTAATGAGAATGATATACCCCAGTGAGCAAAATAAAAGGTGTGGTTCAAAATTCCTAGAAGGTTGAGCATACAACAGCTGAAATATAACTAAAACATCTGCAAAACAAAAGATTAGCATTTCATTACCAGTAGGCAATGCTTGAAATTTTCTTTGAATTATCATAATTTTAAAAGGCAGACCTTCACTGACTCATTTTTTTTACAATGATCACTATTGAAATGACACGTGGTCATTCCTACTGAGAAAAAAAAATATTTCGTACTAATTCATCTTCCACTATTTAGTATTTTGGGCAATATTTATCAGGTGTCTTGAGTATGTAAATTAGAAAGCAAGCCTAATGATATCTTGCATACTCGGATGATCAGCAAACCTTCAGAGTTAGTGGAACATAGCAATAATGATGGGAACAACAGCCTGGACAGTGTAAATAATATAAATGTATTCATAGTAAAGAATTGGCAACAATACATTTTTAAAATAATAAACAAAAATAAATTACCAAAGCTCCCAAGAAAATCAAATTTCGACATTAAATGATCAATAATTGATATGTCACTAACCAAACCAATTTCTTACAAATTCAAATGGTCAATGTTTAAAGATTAAGATTCAATTTCATGAAGTAGTGCATTTTGTAAAAAACATGGTGAACCTGAAGGAGACTACCACCACCTTAAAATTTGTTGCTTTTCATTTTTTTTTTTTTACTTTATCAGGTTCAGTTTTTCATACAATGTTATAGTAAATTGATCCTCCATTTTGGAACCACTCACTGGTACAACATTACCATCACCTTAAAATTTGTTGTTTTTCATTTTTTTTTTTTTTTTTTACTTTTTTCAGTGCAATCTTATCAATTATACCCTAAACTTTCTGACTGACAAAAAAAATTTGGAAATTTAAACAATTTGGGGAGAGAAGGCTCAGTTTTTCATACAACCTTACAGTTGAGTAGATTGATCCTGTGCAATTAACTTTTTTGCTTGCGCATATATTCAACAACTGAATCCTTTGCAAAATTTTTGAATAAAGCCATTCTTGGAGTTTCCAAGGAAGACGCCATTGTAAGAACTGAAGAAAACTTGAAAAAGACTAAAACAAGAGCAACAACTTGTCCACAAAAAAAACAAAAAACAAAGCGACCCCAACGCAAATGGTTCCAAAACGAAGGATTGATTTACTATAACGTTGTATAAGAAACTGAGCCCCACCTTAAAATTGTTTAAATATAGAAATTTTTTCAAATTCCCTTTGATAATCAGAAACTTTATGCAATAGCTGATAAGATTGTGCTAATAAAAAAGGAAAACAAATGAAAAACAACAAATTTAAAGGTGGTGGTAGTCTCCTTCAGGTCCACCGAAAAATTTATTTTTTGGCACTGTAGGTAGAGCGATGTAGAGCGATCATGTCATAAGAAATTGGGAAACGTTCTTTTTTAATCATTTTTGTAGATTAGACTTTCCTCAACACACAGCATTTGTCAGAATTTAAAAATATAGAATTCTTTTATCATTTTAGAAAGGGTGACCTTTTCTTAATATAAATACAGTGTAAATTTGATCCCTAACTTGTTACAGAGTTATCAGAAATAGTTGTTCCATGTACAAAAAGAGACATTTTTTTACAAAAATATTTCTTTTAAATAAAGAACAAATGAATAGTGTTAATTAAAGAACAAAAAA
Organism: Ascarosepion bandense; assembly: GCA_037127315.1. Lineage (NCBI taxonomy): Eukaryota > Metazoa > Mollusca > Cephalopoda > Sepiida > Sepiidae > Ascarosepion > Ascarosepion bandense. The sequence goes on from JBBBDQ010000432.1 coordinate 455,461, forward strand.
TACATGAATTAATAAAAGTATATGTATTTGTTTGTTCTTTACTTAAATGTATATAGACTTAAATAATCATTATCCTCCAAAGTTTATGCTTCCAAAAAAATCCCCTCCAAATGTTTTTTAAAATAAATGTTTATATCTGCAGAAAATTAAAAAGCAAAAAAATATGCAAATATTAATGATGTCAACATTATTTCAAATTTGACATTTGCAAATAAGATCCAGGGCCAATAACTCTGTAAAAAACAAGGAACTGATTTTATGCTGTATCAATGTTATTAACAGGACCCCATTCTGAATCGATAAAAATATTTTTTAATTTTGATAAATGTCATGGTATGAGTAAGGTCTCTAATGACTGCTCATCTAAAAAAAAGTATAACCTGAAAAAGATTTCCCTATTTTTTTAGTTGTGGACCGGTTTTTTTTTTAAGTTATGCATATTTTTCTTGTCTATTTTGAATGAATATAACATTACTTTTTTTTAAAAATTAACTTTGAAACATTTTCATGGATAGCCCGTTTACAATGTAAGCATATTACTAAACTAGAATCTTACTTGTCTATATTTCTGAGATGTGATACATTTACACTATTTACCTTATTTGGACTATTGTCTTCATCTTCACTGCCATTTATGACGTTTTGGCCATTGTACGCTCCAGACTTCTTCAGGTGTTAGGAATTTCAAGCTGAAATTAAGGACACATGGCCCAGTGGATATAGACATTGGTTGGTTCCTGTGACTTGACCCAAAGAGTTGTGAGTTCAATACCAGGCTGATTTTGTGTTCATTTTGAAACAAATGCATATGGAAACCGAGAAATAAAATACAAAATTAAGTATCATTTTCTTTTTCTTGTCAAAAATAATAACTTATGGTCAGAAGATAGAATTTAGAGTTAAGGTTAGAGAAAATTTTTTCTCATTATAGTAAAGTATGAATTGAGTTCTTAGTTACTGAGGAAAAGAAAATTAAATTTTATTTTATCTGTACTTAAAAATTATTATTCTTCTTGTTCTGTCTATTTGGATATAAAGCAAGAATTAGTTTTGACACAATATAGATATTGTAATAACATCACTTCCTCTCAATTGAAAATGTAATTGTAATTTTTCTCCAAAATGTAAACTTTACAGAACAAAAAACTTACAAAGTACATTAAACTAAAAAAGAAAAAAAATCTCCTATAAAAATACAGTACTTTACTGAAACAAACCAATATATTAAAAAAAAAAGACAGCAAATGTGGATTTTTTAAGCATGCATGCCCTTTTGATCTGAAAAAACAACCACAAAATTTTCATTTCGCTATAATTTTAAAATTTCAGGTCGAATAAAAAAAAATTACTTTCCAGAGTTACATCCCTTACATTGTTTAAATCTTTCATTTGTCAGTTTTTGGCTTTGTAAGACACAAAATCAAATGTGGGGCACCTCGAGGTAGTGTAATGGTTAACAAGCTTGTCTCGCTAGAATCATTACAAATGAGTAGTGAGTTCGATCCTCACTGGGTGCCTCATACTTTCGGCCTTGTGCCACATCTAAGATGCGCTGAGTAAATTACCACAAGACCAATAGAGGAAAGATAAAAAAAGCGTCTGATGAAGATTATATTCTCTCTGTCTTTCAAGAAAAATGAAATTTTGAAAGTTTGACTTTTATCCAGGCTTGAATACTGACCTCTATCACCTGAAATACATAAAATTCAATTTTTCACCACAAAATGATATGATTGATTTTTGTTTTAATTCTTATTAAATTCTTTTTCTACTCACTGTATCCCGTCAGAACGTTGGCGATCATGGTTCTCCACAACTTCCTATCTATCTGAGTAACATTTGTCTTTTTGCCATCTCTCCTACTCCAAATCCACCATCCATTCACATAAGCTGATCAGGTAGTTAGTCCACTGTTTCCTTCATGACCCTTCTGCCTTCAATATGTCCTGTTAGTGTCAAATTCTCCAATCCTTCTGTCCTCATTATGTATTCAAGAAATTTCAGCTGTGTCTTTCTGATCCCGAGTATATGTATTTTTGTTTTCATTTTCCTTAACAACTTCTTCATTACTTACACGCACTTTCCATAGTATTCACAGCATCCTTCTGTAGGGCCATATTTCTGTTGCCTCCAGTTTTTTTAAAATCTGTGAGGAAATTGTCCAGCATTCACTGTTTTTATAAAAGGACTGATATTACATAGCACTTTCACTTATGGCCATACAATGTTGAAAAACTGGTTCTTGTGCAAATCACTAAGGTTAAGCATCATTGAGCCCTGTTAGTACTTAGATGGGTGACCATTTGGGATTACCAGGTGTTGTAAGCTTGGAACTGTGAGTGGTGGAATGAATAATAGCTGGGAAATGTAGGAATCCACTTCGTTCCACCAGCTATGGGTTAATTAGTAGAATTTTTATCAGTAAATCATTATTATCCACCAAAAATTCTTACAATGTGGATACTTTCCAACTTTAAATAACATGCAAAAGATTGATAAGCCATTAAAAGTAAGTCATTCAATCAATCCATAGCATTTCAGGGCTTTTTCTTTGTTTATAATAAATAATTCCTGGTTTATATCGTATAAGTGTTCAAAAACAAGGTTATTAGCATTTTTTCACAAGTCTTTAAGGAGGAGATAATAGTATCTTAATAATTTTTCATTTCTATTGCATTTTGTTGTTTTTAAATTCTGAAATTAATCTGAGTCATCATTCATTTCTTGAACTATAATTTGCTGAGTTGCAAAAAAAGAAAAATTTAAAATAACTTTTGTTCATATCCCACACCGTAAGAAGTCATCTTTCATGGACAGTACTTTAAACACTACGTGAGTTGAATATATGTATTGAAGTACAAGAATTTTCAATTGGAGTAGATAGATCTATCTATCGCCCGGTTCACACTCCACCCACGTCTATTAAACAGGTTAAGAGGCTTATCCCTTGTTCCCTGTTTAGGATGTGGTTTCCGGCTTTCTCTTTTCCAATCTTTTCACTATTACGTAGCCCCCTGCACATCAGTGGCGTTACCGCCTTACTCGGGGTGATACGATTAAAAAAATTTAAAAATTTAAAAAAATAAAAAAATAAATAAATAAATAAAGAACAAGTAGGAAAAAGTGTCTTTAATCTAACATGCTTCACTTTAACAAGTTCTTCTGAGATTTTTTAAAGATGGATGATTTTAAATTTTTAAAAATTGTTTTAAAAAGTTAAATTAATTTAGTTTAAATTAATTTAAACACTATGACCACAGAAGCTTCATTATATAAAAAATGAAAAAAAAAATTCAGAACAAGCAAAAATTATGTCAGCTTACTTTAGAAGTGCTGCTAGTACTATATAACTCCATCCAACTTTCCACATGGTCATGTCTTCATTAAACCAGTTGCTCTACCAGGTTTTTCTGTTGATAAGACTGGCTAAACATCCAGCAAGATTAAAATCAAATCCTGTTAAATAAAACAAACCTTTTTGTTGAGTGATGATATGGCCTCACTAGATGGGTGGGTGGTGGTGCTTCCTAAACTGAAGTCCACAACCATGGTGGGAGGTTCCCCTGATGAAATCACCATATCTGTGACCAAGGAAAGCATTCAAGAGGGAGAGCATTGTGTTGGTTTAGTCTGAAGAGGGATGGACTCCACCAGGTCTACTTGCACTATATTGGCAAAGCAGATCATAGCATAGCCATTTAGACAGAGCCACAGACACTTCTAACAATGGAGACATAACCACCATGACAAGTTAAAGGTTGATAGCCAAAGGATCAAAACTCTATAGTTGATGGCTTCTTCTTTTATGTGATTTATCCCTTCAGTAAGTGGGTGATCATGGCTCTCCACAGTTTCCTATCTCTTGTGGCTCTTATCAGTGTTTCTACTTTAACCAGCTTCTGCCCACTGTTCGACAATCTATTCACACAAGCTTGTCAGGTAGATGGCCTGCTGCCTTCACCCATATATTTTGTCCTTGATATGTTCTGTGAGGGTTAAGTTCTACAATGTCTTCTTCCTCATTATTTGTTCAAGAAATTTCAGATGTCTCTGATTCTAAGTACAGGGTGCAATGGTTAAATTATCGCCATCTTATATTTTTAATTTTGTGCATATGCGTTGTTTGTTTTTGAGTTTGTCAACTGCACAATTGTTATGGGGAAACACACCTATTCCTCAGATAATAGACTCTCCCTCCTATGTTAATAAGAGTTAACAGGAAGTTAATGAGAAGTTCATAGGAGTTCTTTAGAGTTCTATTGGAGTTCAGTAGAACTACTAGGCTGTGATATTAGTTGGCAGTTAGCCGAATACTAAGGAGTCAGCTTTCAGTGGAAGATTACCAAGTTCCTAACACTTTGAGTGCGTTAAGTCAATTAGCAATTGGTATAGCCTGATTATAACCTTCAGTGCAAAAGCTACTCTTCAACAGCAATATAGTAGGGTCAGTTGAACATTGTTTGTCAGAAAAAGAGCACCATGATGCAATTCACTTAGCCAGAAATTTTGGAAATGGCATTGCTTTGCATTCATGCTGGAAGCTCCAATATGAACATTTCAAAGTGTTTTGGTATCAATCTGAGGTCAGTGCAGAGGATTCAGAAAGAATTGGATGATATATCCAGTCAACATCATAGTGTTTGGAGTTATCACTAGTGATGGCAACATTATGCCTTCATTCATCTTTTCACAGGGTGTGTCAGACTCAACATGGAGGCCTACATCAAGTGCCTTGAGGAGGTAGTACTGCCTTGGGTCAGGAGGGTGGTTGATGGAAGACCTTATGTCTGACAATAGGATTCTGCACCATGCCACACAAGCAGAAGAACCCAGTCATGGCTGTGAGACAATTTCTGCAACTGCTTCACCCCTTACATCTGGCCACCTAACTCCCCCCAAACTGCAACTCCCTTGATTATTATGTGTGGAGTGCAGTTGTGTGAAAGACCAACGAAACTGCTTGTCATAACAAAGATGAACTGAAGGCAAAGATTAGTGTAACATTCAAAGAGATCATCCAGATGAGTTGCAGTTGAAATCTGAATCCTCTCTATAGTTGAAACCAGCATGCTCAGCTGCTATAGCACATGGGAACCACTATTTTTGGTTATACTAGTGTGACAGTTCCTGTCAAAGCAGGTACTTATTTGTTGCTGCTGGTAATAAATGTAAGCAAGTCCTTGAAGATGCAAATTCGCTGTTTGCTGAGAGAATGAATCACTAGATAGCCTCTAACAACTTTGGTCCATATGATTACTGGTAGATCTGTAACAAAGCTTTAGCTAAGTGTAAAGCTTCTATTCCTTGCTCTTCAATCAATTTGAGGTGTTAACATCTTTTGCTGATAAAGCTGAATGCTTTGCCCATAAATTCTTCTCAAACTCTACTCTTGACTTATTCAGAATATCCCAGCCTAGAACTGAGTCTCTGTTGAATGGTATGCATATAACCCCTTCAAAGGTCTCTGCTATCATCTTTAACCTAAATCCCCACAAAGCATGAGGACCTGATAGTATCCCCTTTTTTTTTTAATCATTTCACCCCAAGCAAGGTGTTGATACTACTGATGTGCAGAAGGTTACATAAGAGAGTTGAAGTATTATGCAGGAGGAGGAGAGTGAAGACAAAGACAAACCAGCTAAAGTGGGTGAAAGAGAAAGGGCAAGAACACAGGAGTGAAGACAGCTGCAAAGGTAGAAAGAAAGAAAAAGGGCAAGATACACGGGGTAATGTAGAAAGGGCTGGAGTTAAGTGGATAAGAGATGGGAATTGACTTTGCATTTAAATTCGTGGAGGTTATAGCCATCAGGAAAGCAAGTATATGGAAGGGAGTTCCACAGGTGAGAAGTGCGAGAAAAGAAGTTGCTGGAATAGAATTGTTGCCTGCATTTGGTTGATCTAACTGTAAAAGGGTGAGACCTTGTTGCCAGTCTGGTTGCCCGAGTAAATTCTTGCAGAGGGGGCACCAGTGACCCAAGTTCATCAGAGCAGAAGCCACGAAAATATTTACAGAAGAAACAGAGGGAAGCCACATCCCGATGATGAGAAAGTAGCTAGAGTCAAGTTGGTGGGTTGGGACCAATCACATTAATCCCTGCAATAATTATTAAAATGTCTGCTCCCAAACTGACTCCTATTCTCTCTAAACTGTATAATAAATAATTTGCTGCCTCCTACTTTCCAGTCTACTGGTAGTCATCATCTGTTCTTCCAGTTTTTAAAAACTCTGGTGAGTGATCCAGCCCTTTCAACTACCAGCCTATTAGCCTTCTACCTCTTTTTGCAAATTCCTAGAGGCCTTGGTCAATGCTCAATCATTTTATTATCTCTCATCGCAAGTCTTTTTCTCGTACAAGCAATACAGCTTTTGTTTCTGCATGTCAACTGTTGATGTACTGATGATAACTGCAGAGTCTATCATGATCTAGTTAACCCTCTAGGGCCATTCGTATCATATTTGATACAGTATTTCCCTATAAGGAAACATTTGGTATTTCCCTATAAGGAAACATTTGGTATTCATTGACTGAGCAGTCAGTACTACTTTCATTTGAAATTTATAAAATATTTCTCTTAAAAAATTTTTCAGGAAAATATTTCTTTCAAGGCTTGTTTTCATACTGTATCAAATATGATACGAATGGCCCTAGAGGGTTAAAAATGGTGATGTGTAGGCTGTAGCATTTGACAGCATCTGGTATACAGGTGTTCCCCTGAAAAGTTATTTTTGAGTTGATCTAGTCTTATGTGTGTTGTGGTGCAGTGGATATCAGCTCGGAATGACAAATCAGGGAGCTGAGTTCAAATCGCAGTTGAATTCCTTGCATTCATTTATGCACAAATACATTTGGGAAAGGTATTAAGCCATCTCTTCCCTCCAGTTATGGGTTAAATAACAGGACAGATTGGGTTCTATAGCCTTGACTGGCAACCAGTCTACCACAGAATGTAATGGCAACCTACTGTAGGATAATCTTCTGTCCAGTCAGTCATGTCTCTTTCGAGACATGATCCCCTAAAGCATGTATCACGTATGACACTTAACTGACCAACTGACTAGTCTTACTAATCAAATTGTGAAATGAAAGTTCTTCAGAATATCCACTCATCTCGATCCTTTCATACTAACATGGGTGTTCCCCAAGGCTCCATCCTTGGTCCTGTGTAGTTTTTAATTTACATTAACAACCTTCCTGATAACATCAGGTCTCAACTTGACATCTACACTGAGGACACAACCATTTACACCTGCCTTGATAGTAAGGCTGATCAGTACGAAAAGGTCAAAATGGCAGCTGATGTCCAAAATGACCTCAAAATCATCATTAACTGGGGCAAGAGATGGCATGACCCTTTTAGCACCTTCAAAACTAAACTGTCTCTCTGCCTTCTATTAGCATAGTTGATGCTAACCTCAAGGAAAGCTACTTTTCAGTTCTGTTATTTAGCCCATAACTGGAGGGAACAGATGGCTTAAAGTTTCTCACTGGCACAATGTGGCTTCCCTGTGACTCTTGTACAAATATTTTCACGGCTTCTGCTCTGATGAACTTAGCTCACTGGTGCCCCCTATGTATGAATTTAGTCAAGCCACAAGATTAGTAACTAGATCCCACCCTTTTACTGTGAAACCAATAAAATGTAAACGCAAATTCTACTCCAGCAGCTTCTTTTCTCTCACTTCCCACCTGTGGAATTCCCTTCCATTTACTTGCTTTCCCGACAGCTACAATCTCCAAGAATTTAAATGTAAAGTCAATAGTCATCTTCTGTCTCACTGACTTGCATCCTCTCTCTCATGCTTCTTTCTCTGTCCACTCCACCCTCATCAGTATTCTCGTCCTTCTCTTACCTAGTTCCTGACACCCCCTATAACCTGTCATTCTTTCTCATAACTTTCCTCCTATGTAACCTCCTGTGCATCAGTGGCAGTAAACTGCCTTGCTTGGGGCAATACGATTATAAAAAAAAAAACTCCTTCATCAACTTTGGACGGTCAAATAATGGTTGGTTGATAATTTCAATTCATACCATCACACTGCTGCCTTCTTTTAATCAACAGGTACACCTGCATTGAATAAAATCTATTCTTTGGTTCATCAAATGTCCCCAGAGATTCACCTGTAAAAATTAATTTAGAAAAATCAATTTTCATGTATTTCTGAGTCCAATTTTTGATGCTGTTTTTGTGAGGAGTTTGTCTAGGAAATTTCTTTACAGATCCCAATTTATGAAGTATTCTACACCTTTTGATTTTCTTGACTCCCTCAATCCCAGTTTGTTTAAAGTTTTGAGCACTGGCCTAAAGTCATTGATTCACTATAACTCGCATTACTCTTTAAGGAGACAAGTTCTTATAGCCTTTTTCCTTCTAGTTCTCAACTTAGTTATATTTTCAATTTCCCTCTTCATCGTTTGATGATCTCTGCAAAGTTTCTTGATATCTCCAATTCACCCACTCATTAACTTTATTTCCTGTTTTTTAGCAGTTGTTAGATCCTTTCCATTAGAGATGTTTTAACATATATTACAAAAAAGAAACAAGGAAAAAAAAGTTTATATTAGATTTCAGAAGCCTCAAACTAATATTATTTTAATCTGATTAAATTTGTTTAGTCTATTTTTATAAATCCCAAATAGCTCAAAATATAACGATTAAAACTTGCTAAAAAAATTAGTTTTACTAAAGGGTGGAAATGGAATAATTTAAATTTGACAAATATTAGTTTTTAACATTTTAAGTTATTGAAGTTTATATTATTTACATAATAATGACACAAACACAAGATGTTAACTTGTATTGTTCTTGTATTTATATATTTTCTGGGTCTAACATCAAGAACTTTTCTTTCATAAATATTGCATACTTTAAAAACTATATTTTATCATTATATATATATATATATATATATATATATATATATATATATATATATAAACAAAATCAAAAACTAACTGTGCACATGCATAAAATAAAATGGCGACAATTTACCCATCGCACACTATATATATATATATATATATATATATATAGTGTATCGAGGCAGCAGATAATTTTCTAAACATATACTGTTAAATATAAGAGACAATGAATGTCTATTATGTTTAATCATGAGCCATTCTAAACACCATATTTTGGCTTTAATTTCAGGTGAAAATAAAGACAAAACTTTCCAACATTTGGATATTTTTTTATTATGTTGGTTCTAAGCTAAAATCATCTTTGATGGTGGATGTTTTTTATGTTAACATCCCTGTAACCTCTCTGAAGTTGGTTCATGTGAGCCGAAAGCTTAGAACCAACATAATAAAAAATATCCAAATGTTGGACAATTTTTGTCTTTACTTTTCACCTGAAATTAAAGCCAAAATACGATGTTTAGAATGGCTCATGATTAAACATAGTTGACATTCATTGTCTTTTATATTTAACAATATCTGTTTAGAAAATATACACACACATACACATGCACACACACACACACACACACACACACATATATATATATATGGCAGAAAATGATATATGAATTTTTGTATGTCATTTAGGAAAATTAATGGCAAACAGGAAAAATAAATAAAAAATAAGCAAAAACTTGAAAGAGGAATTTACTTTATAAATTTATAATAAGAAAGAGGGAAGGATTTATATTTCTCCATTATGGGCATTATTATATCTGTCATAGAACACTGTAATTCGTGGATGGAATGGAATGACTAAAGAAAAAGGAATGACAAACATGCTTTGTTCTCAGAGAGACTTTTATACCACTAGAACCTGCACATAACTATATATACATATATACACATGTCCCTTGCTGAGAATAATATATCATATATCTACACAGTGAGCAGAGTGTAAGGAAAAACAAAAAGGATGTATCTTACATATAACATGGAGATTATTCTGTTTCTGGAGAAGCCATGTTTAGGACTCCAGATTCAAATAAGCCAGATTCATCTACTATCTTCCAGGCAAGAACATATTTCATGAAACCAAAAAAGGCAAGTTTTGGGCTTTCTCAAATTGAGGACTGTGAAACAGAATTTCTTTCTATTTCTGGGAAAAATATATTACTAGAGGGAAATGTGCCATGTACTGATAAACTGTAGAACTTGCTGGAGAAGTCAGATTTAGTCTCATCCTGAGGCCTTGGCCCAGGCTCAAAAAAACAACCATTTGGTTTGGCTGCAGTAAGCAAACTGAATGACTGGTCACTTTTATCATTGTATGAAGTGATGTTACTAAGCAACCATCATGTGACTATCTTGGCCAAAGGGAGATAATTACTTTCTGTATCCCTACATATGGTAATACTTGCCAAAATTAATACACAGGAGAAACCTTAAGAAAGTTAAATAAAGATTACATGAGCACCAAAGTTGTGACACTCTTCTTGTCTCAACCAACTGGTTGGTTGGTTCACTGGTTCGGGAACAGAGCCTGCTGCGATGATGTCGAAACAGTACCACTTATGTCGACGCTTTTGGGCCACTGGTCGTGATGATCTCGTCACAGTAGCTGGTCCTCAAGACGTCTATTACAACAACAAAATTACTGCCCACGATGTGTTTTGATCTCAGAAAGTCACGTTGTGCAAACCCGGGAGCCATATTTCTACCATATCCAGACCTGACGCTTTGTGTCCTTAAAATAAAACAGTTACGGCATCAAAAAAAAATTAAATAAATGAATGAAGTTTGAAGACAACTGGATGAGTTACAAAAGAATGTCTTTATAATAAAAAAAATTATTAATTACAAAAGCGGAAAGTACAATTGTCGGAATGCAAGTTTACAATGAAGAGAGGATTTGTTTAAAAATATCAGAGCTTTCAATCTGCAAATAAAAATGTCTTTTCCAAGTTTCATTAAAAATATCAGAGCTTTTCAATTTTTTAAAAATATTCAGGCTGTCAATCCCCAGATAAAAACATGTCTCTTCTGCATCAATCTTTACACAATCAGCCAAATAACAGAGCAACGTGGCTGCAGCGGTGTGAGGTCGTTTTATCCTTGTCACCTGAAAATCTCTCTCTCAACTCTTAAAAATTCCTTTCATAGCAGTGCAAGCTTTTCATCAAGAACAATCAGAAATTTCAATCCTCCAAATAATTTTTAAAACAACAAGCTTCTTTTGAGGTTTTTATCGGAGACGCATTATTCAACATTAACTCTTTAAGTTAATTGGCGGCAGGCTTTTCTACATTTCTTTACATCTTCAGCCATAAGTTCTGTGGTAGGCAACCAGCCTCTGGGTCATGACTCCCAAGTTGGGAACTTTTAGTCATTACATTTTGACTGCAATGTCAAAAACTCTCTCAACAACTGATTTTTCTTGCTGAGTCTCTATTTTTATAGCCATCCCCAATCCTCTTAGGGGATCTACATGACTCAAAGCTTTGACCAGTGAGATTATTTTCCACCCACACAATTTACGGGAAGCCATGGCTCAACAAATGAAATATCAACAGCTCACATGACGTAACGTCTTTCTGCCTTCTTTCTTTTGATTACATCATTCCCCAGGTTTTCAATTTTCAAACCCTTTTTTCCCAGGAATACTTTTGCGGATTTAAACCTACCTTACCTCATCAAGTAAATCCTGACATTTTGTTATGGCTACTTCCATATTACAAACTTCCAGTTGGCTTAAAACAGTTCATTTTGTATATGAAAAAGAAAGAAAACTATAGTTTTCTCTTTTTTCTCAATTATCAGCCAATTTTTCTATTCCCCGGATTTTACAAGTACATAATAGTATTAAAAATAGTTTTTTACGTAAGCTCACATCGTGGATTACAATAAAGCACAACTAATAATACCACTAATATCAATTTCTCTCTCTTCGTTGTTTTAAACCAAATAAAAAAATATATATTGGCAGGAAATAGTGTTACAAAGGAATCTTTTACAAAATTACATGTTCAATTCATTAGTTGCTCATTGTAATCAGTTTAACAGCACTTTCGATTTAAAAAATGTTATTTCAATTAATAGGGCAGTTCAATGATTGATTTTGTTTTTGTAGAAGTCAAATAACTTACCTTTCAACATGGCTGTTTTCTTTTATCTCCCGGTAGGAAGGTGAATATTCAAGAGTGTGGATATTGTGCTGAATATTTATGGAGCTCAATATACACACTGAAATTATCAGCCAATCAATGCTTACAGAATGAACTTGCCTGTAACAGAATACAATTTCCTAGGTTATTATTTAAACCACCTACCAATTTGCCCTGGTGGTTTTTTGGTCAGTTAGACTCAACTTCTATTCTAGTTGATTACTGACTGGTTGTTCCATAAGATCTTTGCAGTTTTTACAGTTTATCGACCTTTTGCAAGGTATTTAAAGCTAGAAAATATTTTCAGGTCATCAGAATTTTTGCGGAAGATAATAATGATTGACTGATATAAGTACTTCTAATTAACCTAAAGCTGGGAGAAGACAAGGTGGATTCATACCTTTTCCAAGAATATTTGTATGCAAGTGAATGTAACAAACCTGATTGAAACTGGAACTCAGCTCTCCGATTTCAAACTCTGAGTTCTTACTCATTACACCACACACACACCTCCAAGCTTACAGCATCTGATATTCGCAAGCGGTCATCAATCTAAGTATTGAACAGGCTTAATGTTGCTTCATTTTGGTGATTGTACAAGAACTGGTGTTTCAAAATTGTTATGGTGCCCTATCTACACTGGAATGGACTCTTCCTTCTTCAATAAATACTAACTTGCATGACTTCTAGGGAGGCAGTCATGAGGCAGCATAACTATACAGTTTGAACATACACTTCTATCTGCTGATTACTAACACTCATATTATTGTATATACACTACTGGCCATAATTATTGCACCACCCCAGTGTTTTAAAAAGGAATGTATTTCATACTATTTTTAGTATTTATTGCCAAGTGAATAATTGTAAATGAAAATAGAATGTTCTTTTGTTAATATTGCACAATAACATGTTCATCAAATGAATTTATAAATATTTAATAATTATCTATATTGCAGTTTCATCAATGAAAGAATGAAAAAAATTTAGGGTGATTCGGACAAGTTGCCTTGTAAAATTTCGCAAATTAATAATAACAAAAGAACCGTTCTATTTTCATTTAGAATTATCCACTTGGCAATAAATACTAAAAATAGTATGAAATACATCATTTCTTTTAAAAACCTGGGGTAGCCTAATGATTATGGCCGGTAGTGTATACATATATATATGTATATATATATATAGATATATATAGCAAATCTACAGGGTGCGACAGGTAAATTGTCACTATTTGCCTTGTAAAATTTCGCAAATTAATAATAACAAAAGAACCATTCTATTTTAATTTAGAATTATCCACTTGGCAATAAATACTAAAAATAGTATGAAATACATCATTTCTTTTAAAAACCTGGGGTAGCCTAATGATTATGGCCGGTAGTGTATACATATATATATGTATATATATATATAGATATATAGATATATATAGCAAATCTACAGGGTGCGATGGGTAAATTGTCACTATTTGCCTTGTAAAATTTCGCAAATTAATAATAACAAAAGAACCATTCTATTTTAATTTAGAATTATCCACTTGGCAATAAATACTAAAAATAGTATGAAATACATCATTTCTTTTAAAAAAAACTGGGGTGGGCTAATAATTATGGCCGGTAGTGTATGTTCTGTTATTCTAATACACTCGTTGAATCTACCTTCTTGTTTCTGTGTCTTTCTTCCTGGCCCTAACAGGCCACAACAAACATGATGTCACCATAAGCCTTTGATTAAAAGAGAAAGCAAAGTTGAAAATGTATAGAAAGTGCTTTAATTGCTAGATCATTCATATCTGTATCCAGGTTCTTACAACATTTCATCTTTCATAACAGATCTGTTATTATCCCAATATGTGATAATAACAAGTGTGTTAAAAATATAAACAAAAATATAAACTTAATAAAAGAAATTGTTAAAAATATAAACAAAAATATAAACTTAATAAAAGAAATTGTTAAAAATATAAACAAAAATATAAACTTAATAAAAGAAATTGTTAAAAATATAAACAAAAATATAAACTTAATAAAAGAAATTGTTAAAAATATAAACAAAAATAAATTAAATGAAATTATCTAGCATTAGACTATGTACCCAAACACATATTAAAAAAAAAACAAAACAAAATTAATTTAATAGTTTAAAATATCAGTGTCCCCTCTCCTTCATACACATGTGTATTTATATCAACGTAAATTAAATGTCACTTTAAACCATTGATATCTTAAAAGATAAAATGTATCACATGGAAAAAATTTTCCACTTTGTTATAAACTTTTGTACTCACATTAGATTGAGTAATATAGACATACCCAAAATCATTTATTTTAACTTTCACTACCCACCCCTCCTTAATATTCTGAATAACCATGAATTCATTTTATATTTTCATCATCTGTTTTTAAAATATCACCTGAAGAAGAACAATAATGTTCTGAAACATTAAATTTTTGTTTAGTGATATAATGCTTTTATAAACCATTGTAATAACAAAATTATAATAAGCTCTACTCTGTATTGAACACTTTTCATAAAAGTAAATTCAGCAAACAGTAGGTTTTTTAATCTATCTGTTCTTTCATTTCCTTATATAGTCATCCGCAGACAGATCTGTTTTGCTGTATCACAGCTCATCAGTACGGTTAGACATCCGATTGCTTTTAACACAGGATTGAAATCCGACCGAATTGGTATCAATCGGCGATTCTACCCCTGAGCTATGGGCACTCAGTTGAAGGAGGCAAACTTTTAGCGTATGAAAATATATATATATATCGCTCATTCAGTAATGAATTAGAGCACTCTGGCCACTGGCGTATAATACATCATACGCTAAAAGTTTGCCTCCTTCTACCGAGCGCCCATTCAGTAAAAATTGCTCATTCAGTAAAAATGAATTGGAGCACTCTAGCTATTGGGCGCATAATATGACATGCGCTAAAAAGACTGCCTTCTTCCACCAAACGCCCCGTGGCCCAGGGGTAGAGTCGCCGACTGACGCCAATTCGGTCGGGTTTCGAGCCTGGGTTAAAAGCAATCGGAGTCTAACCGTACTGATGAGCTGTGATACAGCAGAACAGATCTGTCTACGGATGACTATATATATATATATATATATATATATATATATATTCTAATATCTGATTCACTGCTGAATGAATTGAGGCGTAGGATAATTATTTTGGCCTTTTTACTTACTTTGAGCAATTAAGCCGCAATTTGTTTGGTTTCGGAACTCATTTTCCACGTAGTAATAGCAAAAAGGTAGTAAAAAGGCCGAAACAGTGAAAAACTACACACAAAGTCAGTCTGCAGTGAATAACATTTTTGAACCGTGGTTAGTAGGTGAGAAAGTAGATTAAACTGTAAAAAACATTTTCTACAAATTCTACGGTTACATGTTCGATAAATCTGATAGTTAGGGAGTCCTAGTATCTCTTGAGACTTGACTTTATGAGAAGAAAGCCTGAAAGGAGGGTGATTATTAAATTTGCGCTAAAACATATACAAACTATAGAGATCTTATACGAAAGTAGATTAAGCTGTAAAAAACATTTTCTACAAATTCTACGGTTACATGTTCGATAAATCTCATAGTTAGGGAGTCCTAGTATCTCTTGAGACCTGACTTTATGAGAAGAAAGCCTGAAAGGAGGGTGATTATTAAATTTGCGCTAAAACATATACAAACTATAGAGATCTTATACGAAAGTAGATTAAGCTGTAAAAAACATTTTCTACAAATTCTACGGTTACATGTTCGATAAATCTCATAGTTAGGGAGTCCTAGTATCTCTTGAGACCCGACTTTATGAGAAGAAAGCCTGAAAGGAGGGTGATTATTAAATTTGCGCTAAAATATATACAAACCATAGAGATCTTATACGAAAGTAGATTAAGCTGTAAAAAACATTTTCTACCATGGGCTGCAAAATACTGAATCCAATTTTGAAAAATACAAAACAAATTCATCATCATTTACAAAGTTAAGAAGTGGGGAGTGGGGAAAGTTAAACAGTATGTTTATGGGTGTGTCCGGATTACTCAATCAAAAGTTTGGATTATATTGGATTATAAAGGTGAACATTTAGGAAGTTGGGTTGTTTTCTATTTTTGACAGTTTATTCTTTTTCTACAGAGACTTTATCTGTTAAAACAGAATTGTTAAATTTTTGTTTTGTTCTTCGAAGGCCTTTACCCTGTCAAAACTTTCTAAAACATCCTTAATTCTGTGCAAATGTATATGCTGAACTCAAATCAATAATTGTTTATTGAAGAAACCTACCTTTTTCTCTTGTTATCAACCAGAAATAAATCAGACTATATCTCATCCCTTACCACCATTCTAATATCTGATTCACTGCTGAATAAATTGAGGCGTAGGATAATTATTTCGGCCTTTTTACTCACTTTGAGCAATTAAGCCGCGATTTGTTTGGTTTTGGAACTCGTTTTCCGCATAGTAATAGCAAAAAGGTAGTAAAAAGGCTGAAACAGTGAAAAACTACACATGAAGTCAGTCTGCAGTGAATAACATTTTTGAACCATGGTTAGTGGGTGAGATAATCAGCAACAAGAAGTTCCATATTTTTCTGCTCGATAACTTGAAAAAAAGGTAGGTTTCTTCATAAACAATTATCAATTTGAGTTCAGCATATACATTTGCATGGAAATAGGGATGTTTTGGAAAGATTTGAAGAGGTAAAGGCCTTCGGGGAACAAAACAAAAATTTACCACATAATTTAAGAAAATGATGGGTGAGTCCTTTTTCTTATAATTTTTAAGTACTCAGTAATCTTAAAAATGTTAAAAAATAATCTAATTTTATGAATGTTGACTTTAAATTTACTATAATCATTGCTTTTATTTTATCATAATGTGTGTATGGACGACTAGACTTTCAAAAATGAGCATGTTATATAATATTTTATGTACATAAAAATTTTTAAAAATATCTTTTAAATCTTAGATAATAATTTGTATTAATCTTTTCAATTTTTGATATTTATTAAATATATTTTTCAATTAATAACTATATCGCCTAGATTATTTATACACAAAGGCTAAAAGATTTAATGCAAAAGAATTTCAGGATTTGTTTGCCTTATACATGAAGTCGGCTTATAATACACAAGACATTTTTAGTAGCAATAACAACGATTTCAATATAAATTCCAAACAAAGGTTATCTATATTTTTGAATATTAAAGCAGTATTGTGCTGAGGAGAATAAAAAACAACGTAATTTCACAGTAATGCAAAAGATTTCTACCAATAAGTTATCTGTGTATTTGTGACAATTTGTTATAAAAATAAAATTAAAATAATTTAAAACTATTTTTTATATAGTCACATCTCATTCAGCGAAGATAATCGTTCAAATATGAAGTTATCTCCCTTACACCATGTTATTTTTCTGCGTTATAAATTGCTAAATAATAATCATTATTGATTACTTAAAAGAATGTTTAATCTTAAATTCATTTGATTTTCATGGCAAAATCTCAGACTCTTGCTTATTTTTTATTGCTTCTTTCTGTGTTTATTAGCAAAAACAGAAAAATAAGATTGATGGTTTGCAGGAAAAAGCAACTGAAATTAAAAATTACCCATAAAACATAATGGTTGACAAGGCTTCTTCTGATAACCCTAAAAATTTAAGTCATCTTTTGAGGGGTAATGAAAAGTTATCTATCAAACAATCCCAAAGTCTAACCAAATGAACAAAATTTTGTTTTTTTAAAAGACTACTTGGTCTGGTTGAGAACTTTTCAGTACCTTAAACTGAAAAGTTCTCGTCCTAACCACGAAGACTTCTAATGTTTATTCATTTGATCAGCTTTTAGGAAGTGGTTTGTGTAGAGGGATTTTCATCATCCAATCCATAACCTTATATTCTTTTATTAGAGATAGCATGAATTCTTGACCATGGACAATCCTTTAAACTGAATTTCATTGCACAATATACAAACTGAATAGGAAATAAAGAACAAAATTTAGGTACAAAAATTACAAAATTTATTCTTTAATTATAAAGTTCCACTTCAAAACACTTTTCTAAATATAATGGCATCTTAGTTTTTAAAATATTGTTGTATTGTGTTGTTCTACAAGACGTGATCAGTAGTCAACTTCTTGCCTATCTTTACTTCATTATACACTTTATATCTCTTCTACTTAACATATGCAAATTTTATTTACCAATCCACTACACCTTCTCACCTGATTGAAGAGCTTTAATGCCTTTAGTTGTTCTTGAATTTTTACAACATCTTTCCTCCTCTTCACCTTGAGGTTTATGACCTGGTCTTTTTAATTGAAATCTTGGTCTCATTTCATCTTCTCCCCAACTTTCCCACTTTTCTTACTATGTTTTTAACCCTGCCATGGGCTGCAAAATCCAATTTTGAAAAATACAAAACAAATTCATCATCATTTCGAAAGTTAAGAAGTGGGGAGTGGGGAAAGTTAAACAGTATGTTTATGGGTGTGTCCAGATATCTCAATCAAAAGTTTGGATTATATTGGATTATAAAGGTGAACATTTAGGAAGTTGGGTTGTTTTCTATTTTTCAAAATAAATCATTTTCACCATTTGTTTTAAAATATCCCACAAAGAAGAAGAACTAATTTCTGAAACATGAAATCTTTTTGTATAATGATAAAAAATGTTTGATAAACCATTGTAATAAAATATTATCATAAATATGTGTGTGTGCGTGTGTGAAAATTTCAGATAGAGTATCTCTGAAAAAAGGACATTATGAATAAAGATGAAAGGAAAACTTATCTTAGCTGTCACATTTTGTCATCTGAGTGACATTTGTTTTGATAAAGTCCCTTAGAGGATGAAATGTTTCATCTAAGATAAGTTTTCATTTTGTCTGTATTCATATATATATATATATAATTTCAGCACAATGAATTTGTCACTTTAACTCTTCATGCTGACTTCAAAGTTTTATGAGAACACCGCTATGATGTTTTCACTCATCAGGAGTGGATTTCTTGCTCTATCTTTATTTTAATTTCTCTGTCAGTGATATATTTTTAGCAAAGTTAATACAACAATCTAGGAGGTTCTTAAAGATAGAAGAATACAAATCTACAGTATCAAATTTAAGAAAAGAAGTTTCAGCTTTTTTTTATTTTTTTGTTTATATCACTGATAGGGAAATTAAGATATTTTAGCATCTAAAAAATTGATTCTAACCTTTGACCATTCCACCTAAGCCAAAGGACCCTGCAATAGCTTTGATGTCTCTTTGGGAGCATAGGATTCAGCCCAAGTTGCTGATCTAGTAGGTATTTATATATTAGATAACTTAAGTAGAATTGTAGGCTCTAATCATACTGTGATGACAACCTTATGTTTAGCCCTGATAGCAATGCTCCCTTAAGTAATAGAATTCATAAGAAAATTATTACGGCTCTTAAATTTTGAAGTTTCCTCTAATTTAAAAGTAGTCAATTATTTGGACACCACCCTTAATCTTAATGACACTTTCTACCAACCTTACCTCAAAGAAAATGATACCCCTAGCTATATTAATGTTAATTCCAACCACCCTAATACTATTATAAAGCAAACGCCAGGCATTGTTAACACTAAAATTAACTGATTATCATCAAACCCCAAAATCTTTAATGAAAATGAAAATTATATAATAAAGCCCTCCAGGAAAGCAGCTTCAGAAATGGATTACTCAATGTAGGGAAATATTTTCTGAAATTGATAAGCAAGCATTTTCATAACAATAATCCCCTATGTAAAACCTTTAATAAAAATATTAATAAAATAAGTTATTCCTGTACACACAATATGGAAAATATTATGAATTCTCATCATAGACAAATTTTAAAGAATTTAGATAGAGCTAATGCTTGAAGTAGTATTTTACCATCTTGTAATTGTAGGTTTATTAACAACTGTCTGTTCAGTGAAAGGCAAATGTAAGTCTATCTAAGTAACCTACCAAGCCAATATCTCCTTCATAAATAACAAAAAGAGTTATCAAGTTTTCATTGAATTTCGGCTGGAGAATTTAAACAATGTTACTACTGTTATAAACCCACCTTTTCTAACCCCAATCTAAAATTCCAGACTCCCTTTTCCCAAAGATTTTGGTAAATGAAAGAGGAAGGACTTAATCCAATAGGGAATTGGTGATTAAAAGGTCTGCACTCCCAATGACCTTTATAATAGATGCAATCTATGTTCAGTTGAAAAAGCTAAAATAATAGAATATCCTCAGCAAAATTGCCTTTAAACTTAAGAAAAAAATTCAAAAGCAAATGTCATCATAAATTCAAATTTTAAATTTCCATTAAATAGTTGTTTCCTTTTCTTCCTTCTTATTTACTCTATAATTAATTACAATAATAATAATAATAATATATGTTAACCCCTTTTTAACCCTCACTTTTCTTTTTTTGATATTTATCAGTATCTTAATTTTCAAATTAAATTTTATGAATCTATAATTTATTTTCCCTAATATAATTGGCTTATTTCCTCTTATTAGCCATTCACTATTAAATACTTAAAAGAAAACCTCTCATTCTTTATAGCCCCTTTTCACTCTAGTTTTATGTTTTTTCATTCTGGATCTATCTATCTATCTATCTATCTATCTATCTATCTATCTATATTTATTTTACCTAAGTGAAAATTAACATATTTGATTTAGTATAATGCTGTCATAATCATAATTTACTTTAATTTATTTCCTCATAATTTTAATTATTCAAAATTACTTTTTATCAGCAATATAACTTGATATACACATATATAAATTTTATTTTATATATATTATATAATAATTTCTATTATTTGTCCAGTTAGAAATTTATTTATATCAGAAGTATTACTGAAGTGTTGATGTCTTCTTAAATTTATTTCTAATTTAATTCACATTTATCTAAATTTTTAATTTTTCTTATAATAGTTGTTTTTCTTCCTTTTTAAGTATATTATTTACTTATATTATCGATTAGTCTCTGTTTTTTTTTTCTTTTTATTCCTGAGATAAATTTTAACATAAATTATTTTGATCTTAACAATATTCAGGCCCTGTTTTGGTTTGAAACAGGAAAAAATTTGGAAAAATTTGAAAAGCTTTGCAAAGATCATCATCATTCTTTTCTATATACTTTTTTTATCTTATTTCAATGTATCTATCTCCACTCCCACACCCACTTCACCAGTGTTCCCTCTGTCTGCCAATCTGACACTTTTTTCTTCCTCTTTCTTTTTTTCTTTTTATTACTTACTCTCCTTCTTTTCTTTCTTTCTTCCTTTTCCTTTCACTACGCTTACTGCCATTGTCTTTACCCACAAATACAAATAATTGTATTTTCCATAATATTTAAAATCACTGATGAAGCAAATTTCATTTGCTGAAATGGCCACATGATCTTGTGAAATTTGAATTTTTTATATGTAATATATATATTGGCTTTATAAAGAAATAATTTTAATTACATTGAGCACTCTGAGTGGATGTTTTAATATTTGATTTTTAATAATTAATCTTAATAGGATCTCCTTTAGGATTTTGCCAGCAAGCTGCTTCCTTTTATACTTTATATATATATATATATAAATTTCTCACTTAACTGATTAATGTTATATTCAGTCCCTCACATCTAGGGTTTCATAGACAAAGCTTTTTTGTAATTGTTTAGTCCACTCATCAGAAGGTTTCAGCAATTGACTGCTGTTTTTCTCATTTTTTATTTTCTTACTATGTTTGACATAATTAATTTACACACTAATTGGGTGGTCTTATTATTGGCATTAAGTTGATTTTTCCTTTTATGTTTGTGTGTGTCAGTCAGTTAAGTGCCGTACGTGAAACACGCTTGGGCCATCATGTCTCGAAAGAGACATGACTGACTGGGCAGAAGATTATCCCGTAGTAGGTTGCCATTGCTTTCTGCGGTAGACTGGTTGCCAGCCAAGGCTATAGAACCCAATCTGTCCTGTTATTTAACCCATAACTGGAAGGAAGAGATGGATTAATACCTTTCTCAAGGGTATTTACGCATAAGTGAATGCAATGAATTCAACTGAAATTCAAACTCGGTTCCCCGATTTCTTGTTCCGAGCCGATATCCACTGCACCACAACGAAAGTTCAAAATATTTATCAAAGTTTGACTCAGAGTTTTGTGAATCCTCAAATGTCAAAGCTCCAGACAAGAATGATTCTTGTCTCAGTTTTGACAAGTGAAGAATCATGAAACACTGAATCAATCTTTGATAAATATTTTGAACTTTAATTACTTCTGATAGAATAATTATTGCTCTAGTTTAATATCAAACAGTTTATTGGCAAAAATTCTATTTGCCTTGATAAATATTCACTTATATGTGTGTGTGTGAGTGTGTGTGTGTGATATTAAATTATATATATATGTGTCTGGGATGGTTTGCAACTTTCTTTTAAAATATTCTCAAAAGTCATTTCTTTTCTCTTACTGAATTTTAAACTTCCCATGCTTAATTGAACATTTGGTTTTGTTTTTTAAATTGGCAAAAACTTCTCTGGTTGTTGGACTTTAAGTTACAGTTCACCACCCTACTTTTTTTTTTCAATTGGAGTAGATAGACTAAACGATCGCCCGGTTCACACTCCACCCACGTCTATTGAACAGGTGAAGACGCTCATCCCTTGTCCCTGCTTAGGATGTGGTTTCCGGTTTTCTCTTTTCCAATCTTTTCACTCCTTTTCATTTTTTTTTTTTCAATTGGAGTAGATAGACTAAACTATCGCCTAGTTCACACTCCACCAACATCTATTGAACAGGTGAAGAGGCTCATCGCTTGTTCCCTGGTTAGGATGTGGTTTTCAGTTTCCTCTTTTCCAATCTTGTCACTCTTACGTAGCCCCCTGCACATCAGTGGCGTTACCGCCTTGCTCGGGGTGATATGATTAAAAAAATAAAATAAAATAAAAAAAAAAAAAAAAGATATATATATATATATATTCTAAACATATATTGTTAAATATAAGAGACAATGATTGTCTATTATGCTTAATCATGAGCCGTTCTAAACATCGTATTTTGGCTTTAATTTCAGGTGAAAATAATGACAAAAATTCTCCAACATTTGGATAATTTTTTATTAAGTTTGTTCTAAGCTTTCGGCTCACATGAACCAACTTAATAAAATATTATCGAAATGTTGGAGAATTTTTGTCTTTATTTTCACCTGAAATTAAAGCCAAAATACAATTTTTAGAACGGCTCATGATTAAGCACAATAGACATTCATTGTCCTTTATATTTAACAGTATATGTTTAGAAAATTATCTATTGCCTCGATACATTATATATATATATATATATACTAGCAGTATAGCCCGGCATTGCTCGGGTGTAATGAAAGCTTTAAAACTAATCCATGGACACTTTGGGCGTTGGCACGAAAAACTAAAAAGCAATAATTGTTTCTAGTTAAAGTGAAACTGTAGACTGAAAGAAAAATGAACGGATGTAAATCAAATTTTTGTTTCCTGGTATCGATATCAAATTTTCTGCACTATTGTAAGAACTGCAACCTTGAAACTTCTGACTATCGTTTCTTATGTCTTTGTCTATGAGTGTATCAAATTTGATTAAAATCAGACCACTCCTTCTATAACCCGATTTTTTCAATTATCGATTTTCGATATTTATCGGGGTTACCCCGACACAAAACCTAGCTAAGAACACTTGCAGACGCTTATAGTACAACTGTGTAAATTTTCAAGAAAATCGGTTCAGCCGTTTCGGAGTCTATAGGTAATGGATACATACGCACACACAGACACACACACAGACAAAGTTCCCTTTTTAAATAAGTTTAGATTAGATATTGTGTGCGATGGGTAAATTGTCGCCATTTTATTTTATGCATAAGCACAGTTGTTTTTTGGTTTTGTTGACTGCACACTATGTAATATAACAATCTGGCCCCACCCGAGGAAGGCTGATGCAAGCAAGGGTGTTTTCGGTCGTTGAAAGGAACGGATGTCGTTTGACCTTATTTCCGGCAGCAGCAGAAATAACTACAGAGGCAAACAGAACAGGTGTCTCTGAGAATTACGTGGGCGTGCGTGGGTGAGGCAAAACCGGAAGAAAAAGTCCCGGTTCTGGAAGATTATAAAAAGACCTCGGCACACGGATTTGCCAGTAGTAGAGGAGCAACAGAGATCGGCCGGTGAAGAGAGACACAACAGATAAGACTACACTCCCATCAACCCATTAGAAGCGCGCTCTCTCAATTCTCTGTTCCCTATTCTACACGGTTCATCGTCATTAATAAAAATATAACTTTATATTTTTATATATATGCGTGTTTGTTGTTTGTCGATATATAACAGACGCATAATTATATAAAAATATAAAGTTATATTTTTATTAATGACGATGAACCATGTAGAATAGGGAACAGAGAATTGAGAGAGCGCGCTTCTAATGGGTTGACGGGAGTGTAGTCTTATCTGTTGTGTCTCTCTTCACCGGCCGATCTCTGTTGCTCCTCTACTACTGGCAAATCCGTGTGCCGAGGTCTTTTTATAATCTTCCAGAACCGGGACTTTTGCTTCCGGTTTTGCCTCGCCCACGCACACCCACGTAATTCTCAGAGACACCTGTTCTGTTTGCCTCTGTAGTTATTTCTGCTGCTGCCGGAAATAAGGTCAAACGACATCCGTTCCTTTCAACGACCGGAAACACCCTCGCTTGCATCAGCCTTCCTCGGGTGGGGCCAGATTGTTATATTACAACTATAGTAAGGTCAGTTGGGCAAAAAAAGAAAGAAGCACTCTGAAGTAAGTCACTCTACCAGAAATTTGTAAACAGCATGCTGTACTGCTTGGCATTCATATCAGAAGCTCCAACACAAACATCGGATGAGTCAAATGGTAATTACAAAGGTATTTGGAGTAATCACTAGTGATGGCAACATTATGCCTCTATTCATCTTCCCACATGGCTAACACAGAGGCCTACATCAAGGACCTTGAGGAGGTAGTGCTGTCCTGGGTCAAGTGGGTGACTGCTGAAAGACCTTATATCTGGCAACAGGACTTTGCACTATGTCATGCCAGCAGGAGAACCAATCATGGTTATCAGACAATATCTTCAACCACATCACCTCTTACATCTGGCCACCCAACTCCCCAGACTGCAACCCTCGTGATTATTATGTGTGGGACCCAGTTGAGCAAGAGACCAACAAAACTCCTTGTAACACCAAAGATAAACTAAAGGCAAGGATTATAGCAGTATTCACCAACTTAAACAAGAAATCCATCCAGTAGAGATGCAGGAGATTCTGAAATAGTCTGGAAGCCGTGGTGGAAGCCAATTGAGATTTTATTGAATGAATTTACTCTTTAGTATTTCAAGATATTTTTGTGTAATTTTGGTAAATGTATCTGTTAAAATGAAATGTGAGTATTTCTCTTTCTATGTCAATAACTTGCTGAAAATGTTTGGGGAATGACTCACATGAGGCACAAATAACACTTGGGGGATTTTGTTCTATTTCTTCAAGAGCTTTGCCTTCAGAGTCTCAAAACTGTGGTGAAGTGTAGCAGAAATCCTGTTTTCTAAGATACCTCAGATGCTGTAGGTAACTGAGGACAGAAGTTTTTGTGGTGAAGTGTAGCAGAAATCCTGTTTTCTAAGAGACCTCAAATACTGTAGTCAAGTCTGCAGAACAGAAATGGAAGGTCTCATTAGATAATGGGTAACTGATGACAGAAGTTACCTCCTCCAGTGTTATATAAACAGTGTGGTGGTCAGGGACCAAGTGTATTTTTGTATTTGCATCTCGTTGGTTTGGGAAAAATTCATTCAGAATTATTACTAACATTGTTGTTGTAGTGATTTTACAAAGAGGATACGAGTCTGGGAATGATGTAGATCATACTTCCTTAAAAATGAATTGAGGAATATGGGTTGCTAGCTACTTGAGTTATTTTGTCTTTATGAGAAGGTGCTGAATATGTTGCAATAACCAACTTCAGTTTTTTAAATGTTTTTTAGCCTAAGACAACAAGCTTGTCCTTCATATAGTTTTCTTTTAACCCTTGGTTTCACAAAAACCAGAGGACATTTTCCTGTCATAGTCACAGCAGCTCACACCATCACAGAGGTTGCTCTTTGTGTTTGAAATCAAATCTGATCTTTTGGGCTGTTAAATTATTGTTGAATATCAAATTTCTTCTCATCACTGAAAATAAGGTTTGAGAGTGTGCCTCTGAAAATGCACTTGAGAGGGACTTAGCATCTAGTTTTTCATTTTTTCACAGAGCTTGCAGATAACAACAGTTTCTTTTGATATTTATAAGATGATGTCTTTATAGAAAATGGCTCACATGGTTCCAATAGACACATTTGCTCTTTCACAAGATTTCTGAGAAATCTTTTTTGGATTTCTTCTCAGATTCTTCTGGATGGATTTGACAAATGCTGGGGTCCATGCAGTTAAAGAACAACCTTGTCCTTGCCTGTTTTTTACACCCACCCACTTTCATTCAATTTTTTAATGGTCATCCAAACTAATATTCTGTTCACTTTTAATAATTTTTTAATGCTTTGTTTTATTCATTTCTAAAATACTGATTCTCTTAGTTAATTTTTTAATCTTTTCCGCATCTAATGCCTAAAATGATAAAATATAGGTTAATTCTATTAAACAAATTGTATAATTTCCCCCAAAATGATAAATTTTTAAAATCAAATTAAAATTAATCTGAGTGTAACAATAAATATTTGAACACAGTGTGTGTGTGTTACACTATTCAAACTGTTGTTCTCTCCTTTATTGCCATGTTTACAATGTTTTAGCCATTGTACATTCTGGCCTGCTTCAGGTACTAAGAATTTTCAACTGAGCCCTTTATTTTGATCAATGAGATATATAATTCTCATTTCATGGGTGATGCTACTTCCAGATGCCATGTTGTTATCTCCCCTTAACACCACTTTCTAAGTTATTTGTTCACCACTGCTGTAGCCACTGGGCCACAGTGTACAACTACTGAAACATTGTAAACATGACAATAAAGATGAGGACAACAGTCCAAACAGAGTAGATAATGTAAATACTACCTCATCTCAGAAGTATAAACAAATTATATATATATATATATATATATATATATGTATAAAGTCTAAATATTAAAAAATATTTTGGTATATTTTGCAAGCAATGATTTTTTGCATTTATTAATCTGTTCTCTTCAAAGTGGGAATGAACTTTTATTTTGAGAATTATAAATTTGGCCGTGGAGTGATTTTTGGAAGGCTTTAAGTGGGTTGAGAGTTGTGTTGAGACAGTTGGGGTGGGTGGGTCTGTGTATTAGATGAGGGCCAAATCTCTGTGGGTAAAAATAACCTTAATTCCCAATCTCTTTCCTGCACTACCATCTGCTACACCACCTAGCATCTGCCAGTCTCCTTTCCTTTTGATTAAGCCAACATGGGTAGAAGTGGGGCAGAAAAAATGATGAAGACGTCCTGCTGAATATTGACCAGATTTACTTCATCATTTGAAAGATTTTGTTTAGCAAAACACACACACATGCACACAGAGGGTGATAAATAGAAAAAGAAAAGAGTGTGAGTGAGACGTAAAGAGAAAGAAAGAATGGGCAAAAGAGATAAAGAGTGGGCAAGAGAAAGTGAGAGAAAACGATACAAAGTGAGGGTGATAGAAAAAAGGTAAAAGAATGTGGGTGAGAACAAAAGAGAAAGAAAGAGTGGACAACAGAGAGAGAAAGTGAAATGCAATAAGTGTGATAGAAAAAAAGAAAGAAAATAAAGTGTGAGTAAGTGCTAAAGTGCAAGAAAGAGTTGAAAGAAAGAGATAGAAAGAAAATAAGAGAAAATGGAACAAACGATAGAAAAAAAGAAGAAAAAGGCAGTGTGATTGAGAAAAAAGAAAAGAGTAAGAAAGAATGGGCCAGGGAAATAGAGAGAAAGTGAAGAAAAAAGAAACAAAGGGATAATGATAGAAAAAGTAAGAAAATTGTGTGAGTGAGAGCTAAAGAGAAAGAAAGTGTAATCAAGAGAGATATTGTGTGGTTAAGAAAGAGTGAACAAAAAAGATAGAAAAAGTAAGAATAATAGAAAAAGAAAGAGTGAGAGTAAAAAAAGAAAGAGTGAGTGACAGAGAAAAAGAGAATTCATATAAGAGCAAGAGAACAATAAAGTGAGAGAAAAAGAGACAAAGTGAGGGTGATAGAAAAAAGAGTACAAATGAGAGCAAGAGAAATAAAGAGTGTTTGATACAATTATTAATTTTTATGGCTTATCAGCCCTTTCTTGTTTACTGTGAATAATAATGATTTTTCCAGATGCAAGTCCTACTATTTAATCCATACCTGAGGGAAAATACAGAGAGAGCAAGAGAAAGAAAAAGTGATAGAAAAAGCGTGAGTGTGAGAGTAAAAGAAGAAGAAAGAGTATACAAGATATAAAGACTGAGAAAGAGAGACTGTAAATGAGCAAGAGAGAGTAACCAAAAAGAAAATGGGTGAAGAAAACAAAAGAAAGTGAAAAAGAGAGAGTGAAGTCCAAAGCAAGAAAGAATAAGCAAGAGAACAAAAGTGAAAGAAAGTGCACAGAAAGGAGTGAGAGGAAGCAGAAGAAAGAGAAACAGAGAACATTGAATAAAAAGTGAGTAGGTGAAAGGTAAAAAAGAGAGAGTAAGCAAAGTGAATTAAAAACAAACAGTATTAATGCGAGAGTGAACCCTAAAGGAACAGAAAAGGAGAAAGAAATGTGAGGAAGATTTATAAAAAGGAGTAAACAGGAGAACAAAAGAGAGTGACAGCAAGAGAGTGAGTGTGAGAAGGAAATTGCACAAAAAATAAGTGATAAATAAAAGCAAGTAAAGAGGGAATGAGCAAGAGAACAAAAGTGAGAGAGTGATAGTAAAAGAAAGAAAAATAGAAAGAAAGAGAAAGTGAACAAAAAAGAGAATGATATTCAAAGAAAGAGAGAGAGAGTGAGCAAGAAAGAAGAGTTTTTTTTTAATTTTCAATTCATTTTACAAATAAAATTTAACAAACTGGATCTTTTAATATACTATGGTTTATCCAATTTAAGGTCCAAGTGCCACTTAAGGTAGGGGGTTACTAAATGAGGTTGTTTTAGACATGTTTAAGGAAGGAGTAAGAGGTGTAGGATTGGTAGGCTACATAAGGGTTGTCACTGGACTTGTAAGAATCCTTTCAGTGTCTGTTCCATAATGTGCCGAGGTGGGTGGTGGAAACTGTCTGAGCAGAACATCATAAAATATGAATGGAATGTGCTTGAGACCCCATGCTAGCTTTATATATATATACATATATATATAAGTAAATAAGTAAATAACTAACCTAGAGAGCCAACAAACCTACCAAGGTTTCACCAAACTGGATCTTCAGAGAAACTTGGCTCTTTCCCTGAAGATCCAATTTGGTGAAACCTTGGTAGGTTTGTTGGCTTTCTAGGTTAGTTATTTACTTAGTTTGCTCTACTTGCATGTTGAGCACTTTTTGTTTGAGGTTACTCATCTCAGGTTTTTTTCTTTGGGCTACATACTTTGACTGATGTTCAAGTACTTAGCTCGTTCTTTTTTTATTACCATTTTTTCCTTCCACGTATGTACTCGAAGGGTTTTTCAAAACGAGTATAACGACAAGTTTACATTTATATATATAGATATATATATATATGTATAGGAAGAAAGTTTTGTGTGGTTGAACTTGGATCTCCAGACAACAAATGTATTTGTTGAATGGATTGCGCTACTAGGATCATGTGAACATAAATATTAATCCATAAAATAGACAGAATTCCGTGTATTCAGTATTTTGATGTTCTACAGCATTCTGAAAGCATTATTGTGTATTATTCAAGGGATTCGTGAGTACATTGACTTTACGTGCTGTCTATTGAACAGGTGTAGAGGATCATCCCATGTTCCCTTGTTAGGATGTGGTTTCCGGCTTTCTCTTTTCCAATCTTTTTACTTTTTTTTTTCAATTGGAGTAGATAGACTAAACTATCGCCGGTTTACACTCCTCCCACGTCTATTGAACAGGTGAAGAGGCTCATCCCTTGTTCCCTGGTTAGGATGTGGTTTCCGGCTTTCTCTTTTCCAATCTTTTCACTATTACATAGCCCCCTGCACATCAGTGGCATTACCGCCTTGCTCGGGGTGATATGATTAAAAAAAAAAAACATGAAAAATACATAAACTTTATTTTGCCAAAACAATCAAGAGAAATAAGTTTTGAGGAAACTGTAGGGATATTATCAAAATTTTTTGGAGACAGAATCTCATTGTTTAATGCATAGTGGAATTCTTTAAACTTTGTAAAGTGTGATGATGATTTTTGTCACCTATGCAAAAGTTGTAAATTGAGAATATGAGAAGTTTAAGTTTAGTGAGTTTACTTCTGACTCATTTAAATGTTTGACACTCGTTCAAGGCTAAACTTCAAATAAGGATGTGGAAATAAGATTCAGTATTCTGACTAAACAAGAACAGATTCAAATTTAACTCTCAAAAAAATAGCTGAAGTTGAATTTAGAAATTGACACGGCAAGAATTGAGGGGAGAGATATTTCGCAAATACACTGCATCCAACTGTCTAAGAGAAAAAACAGACATTTTGCAACTCGTAGTGAAACAATAACAAAATATGACAAAAAACCCAGAATACCTAATATTTACTTTGTAATTGTAAGCACTTTAAAAGTAACTGTTTCTTTAGAATCAAAAAATGCTTCTAATTTGGAAGATTAATATATTAGTACTCGTTGTAAATCACCAAAATGGAAAATAAACAAAAAGTATGTTGACAAAATAAATACACTAGATAAAAAAAATTAGTGAGACTTCAAACAAAACATATCCAAAGAAAAAATTGTTTTTGTTATGATTAACAATATAAAAATAAAACTGAAATTGGATACTCAGTCCGATATTAATATAATTAATGAAAAGACTTGGCAAAAACTGGGTATGCCTAGTTTGTTGACTTCAAGAAAAGTTGCTTGCTTGTGTTGTTTCAGAGAAGAAAAGTCTTTTAGGTGAGTTCACCTGTAATATTTCTTTGGTTGGAAAAACCAAAAAAAGAGTAGTATTCATATTAAAAAATATAAGCTTATTGGGGACAGATGGCATTTCTTTATTTAATCTGCCAAGCAATTTGTTCTGCAACCAAGTAAATATTGTACTCGTATAACATCAGATTTACCACCAAGTAAGTTCAAAGATGTGACTGCAGAAATTCTTTTGGAGAATTTAAGCTGTACTGATGTGCATTGTGGTGCAGTGGATATCAGTTCGGAACAAGAAATCGGGGAGCCGAGTTCGAATTCCAGTTGAATTCATTGCATTCACTTACGTGCAAATACCCTTGGGAAAGGTATTAATCCATCTCTTCCTTCCAGTTATGGTTAAATAACAGGACAGATTGGGTTCTATAGCCTTGGCTGGCAACCAGTCTACTGCAGAAAGCAATGGCAACCTACTGCGGGATAATCTTCTGCCCAGCCAGTCATGTCTCTTTCAAGACATGATTACCCAAGCGTGTATCATGTATGGCACTTAACTGACTGACAATATAATAGTTGGAATCATGATTAAGGCTTATACTGGGCATAAGGTGGGGGACCAGTTTTATATTGTTGTGAAGTGATAAACCGATCCCCCCACTAATTACTACTTAATAATATAATACATCTCTTCCCCCTCTAGCTATGAGTCAAATAATAGGACAGATTGGGTTCTATAGCCTTGGCTGGCAACCAGTCTACCGCAGAAAGCAATGGCAACCTACTGTGGGATAATCTTCTGCCCAGCCAGTCATGTCACTTTCGAGACATGATCGCCCAAGCGTGTTTCAAGTTTGGCATTTAACTGACTGACTGAAGCTGTACTGCTGTCACCACCCAGAACAAGGATTCTATACCTTCTGAAATAAACCAGGGCAACAATAATTCTAGCAATAATATTTGCTCAACACCTAGTACACCTGTAAGTCAGGGTCGACAAAGTGAGCCATCACCCCTACAGAGTACCAACCCCAGCTAATTCAACAGCACCTCAGCTGAAACCTTTTCAATATTAGAAAACTTTTATTGACCTCTTCAGGAAACAAAATCCTACTATATTTCAGATGAGATGCTACACTTACTGGTCAAAAATGAATGAAAACATACAAAACTTGGTTAAAGCATGTAGAGATTGTGCCCTGGCAGCTAAGTCCCTGCCAATTAAATTTCAACCTTGGCCCGAAACAAACATTCCATGGTCTTGATTGCATTTACATTTCACTGGGCATATTATCTAGTGGTAGTTTGTGGTGATACCGACCGAGGAAACGCGAGGGACCGGATGTTTACTCTATAATGACCAGAAAGCAATTGAACAAAAATCATCTCTGCACAGGTGTATTCGCACAGATGTTCTAGCTGAAAAATAAAAATTAATCAAATCTCAAATTTCCATTTCGCGAGCCTATGCGAATTTTATTTACCAGCCAATGGGAAGCCCAGAATCAAATACAACTGTGAAATCCCAAAACGAGCTGCTTTTGATCCAAAAGCAGATATAAAAAGCGGATACAGACAAGACCCCAGCAGACAGGCACAGACCAGAGGAGAAAAGTGTAACCAATCCCCTTAACCTAAGTCGAGCGGCTACTATGCTTGCCTCTTTCCTTCTCCCCTGTCTCAAAAGTACTTACTGATCTAAGGAGCGAATACATCAAAGACATTCCTCACATACCTCTGCTCCTCACATACCTAACACTAATTATCTTTTTCAGCATTATATTTGCCATGAACATTTAACCTCTGTTGGACCTATATTCAAGTATTGCTTTAATTGTAAAAACATTAATTGACGTGTGTTTATATATAAATGTTATTTTCTACTCAAATTGCCTTTCTTGATTTTATAATAATTTTATGACTTACAGTGGGCTATTTACCACAAGGCCAAATTCCGTTAACCTGCAACGGTATACAATTACCCTTCATTAGAACGGACTCCTACTACTAACAGAAAAAGAATAAATAAGATAACCCACTATAAGTTGACAGTTATACCAAGTGGCCTGAAATATTGAAATGCAGATGACCAACTACCATGGTAGTAATAAATTTCTTGCTCAAAATCTTTATAAGGTTTGGTGTACATGATTCCATTGTCAACAGGATGCAGTTCACATCTAGGGAATTCAAGTTATTCGGCAAGTCCTTACAAATAAAACATATTATAATGTCCCCATATCATCCAAGATCAAATGGACAAATGAAATGCTTTGTTGATACATTCAAAAGGGGTTTTAAAAAATTGGAGAGGGCAGAGTCATATGAGAAAATGCTTCAGTAATTCCTGAGCATGCCAAATGCTAACACTAGATCTGGAATGTCGCTGGTGGATTTGATATTTATTTGAACCAGTTGAAATACAGACATACTGATTTGGAAAGTCCCAGGCAAGAAGTTTCTATGGAAGTATTAATACATTTACCATATCGAATTCCAGCTGAATTCATTGCATTCACTTATGCACAAATACCCTTGGGAAAGGTATTAATCTGTCTATTCCTTCCAGTTATGGGTTAAATAACAGGACAGATTAGCCTTGGTCGGCAACCAGTCTATCGCAGAAAGCAATGGCAACCTACTGTGGGAAAATCTTCTGCCCACTCAGTCATGTCTCTTTCGAGACATGATCGCCCAAGCGTGTATCACGTATGGCACTTAACTGACTGACTGACCATATCTGCACCACCAGGAATTATTGAACCACGATGGTATGGCAAGATAAAAAAGAACTACAAGAAAATGTTTAAGTGTGGAACTAACACTGAAAAAATACAGACTCCAGAGGATAGACGTCAAAAAAAGTCAGCTCAAAAGGGGAGGTGCTATGTAGGAAGAAAGTGCCAATGTGAGGTAGCAAATGTATCTGTTGAATAGATTGTGCTACTGGTATCACGTGACCATAAATCTATATATACATATATATATATAAGGCAATCTGTGAGTGTGTGTGTGACTGTTCCCTATGCATGCCTACATTTTTTAAGCTACACCATTCAAACATTTTAGAGACACACATCTACAGGGAAGCCAGGTCGACACATACTTTTTGAGTTTAAGTTCGGCAATTTTCCCTTTCGCACTTTTTGGTCAATGGACATGATTCTTTACATTTGCTCCATAAAACATCTAAGATCTAAGATAGTTGCTGAATTATGTCACAGAAATCTAATCACACGTGTCAAGCACAACTGAAATATTTTTTTATTAAAAAAAAAAATGGGAGTCTTTATATTTAATTTTTATGCCGACGTTTTAAAAATTCATTTGGTAAACAAAAAATGTGAATATTTTTCCTCATAATTTTGAAACAAAAGAAATATTTTGAAAAAAAAAGTGTTTTTTCAAACAAAAACAA
The DNA here is from genome assembly GCA_037127315.1 of Ascarosepion bandense. Classification (NCBI taxonomy): domain Eukaryota; kingdom Metazoa; phylum Mollusca; class Cephalopoda; order Sepiida; family Sepiidae; genus Ascarosepion; species Ascarosepion bandense. The sequence continues at coordinate 490,000 of JBBBDQ010000432.1, forward strand.
AATATGTAAAATAAAAAGTGGCATCTTCTCCTACTACTAAAATGTTCTGAGTTGCACGAGCAACGTAGGGCTATGGTGCTAGTATCTAAATCTAAACTTATTTATAAATGGAACCTATAGACTCCAAAACGGCCGAACCGATTTTCTTAAAAATTCACGCAGTTGTACTATAAACGTCTGCAAGTGTTCTTCGCTAGGTTTTGTGTAGAGGTAACCTCGATAAATATCGAAAATTGATAATTGAAAAAAATTGGGTCATAGAAGGAGTGGTCCGATTTTAATCAAATTTGATGCACTCATAGACAAAGACATAAGAAACGATATTCAGAAGTTTCAAGGTTGCAGTTCTTACAATAGTGCAGAAAATCGATAATATATATATATATATATATATAAAAGGCAAGATGTTTGTGTGTGTGTCTGTTTATCTGCCTGTATTTTTTCAGTCCTTTTATTTTAGTTTTTGCTTCGGGTTTGGCTCTAAGTAGGTATAATTATAGTTCTTAGTCTCAGCCATGATACCATTTACTCAGAAGACTTATTTAGCCTTCAAAATTCAGTTTACGACGAAAAAAACTTATTTGATATCGATACCAGGAAATCAAAATTTGACTTACATCCATTCATTTTTCTTTCAGTCTATGGTTTTGCTTTAACTGGATACAACTATTGCTTTTTAGTCTTTCATGCCAACGTCCAAAGAGTCTGAGCTCCAGGACCAGGGATTAATTTTAAAGCTTTCATTATACCCGAGCAACGCCAGACTATACTGTTAGTATTAATTTATAAAGCACTCAGACAGAAGTCTGAATATGTTCTGATATTCTGTGTATTCAGTATTCTAGTGTTTCTGGTTTTCTACAACATTTCTAGAGAATTATTAGGGATTATTTGAAAATTAATGTTATAAAAGTGGAAAAAAAATAACATTCACGCTAGTATTATATATATATATATATATATATATATATATATATATTCATCATCCACATACAAGCCTGTTTCACTGTATCACAGCTTACCAGTGTGGTTAGATATTCACTTGCTTCTGGCCGGGATTGAAACTCAACCGATTTGGTATCAGTCAGAGTCACTAACCCCTAAGCCATAGGCATATGGAATCAGAGAAGGGACATTTTAGCGTGTTATATATAAGTGGTGTATATACACGCCAGCCACCGGAAGAACTCAATTCACTGCTGAAGAGTAATGCATAAATCACAAATGTTTGTTTTTAAATTTCCCTCTTTAGAAAGCGCATTCATAATGAGAGCATAATATATTCGTTATCTACATACAATCCTGTTTCTCTATAACACAGCTCATCATTATGGCTATGCATTCACTTGTTTCTGGCTGGGATCTAAACTTGACCAATTTGGTGTCAGTCGGAGTCGCTAATCCCTAAGCCATAGGTGTATGGAATCAGAGAAGGGAAATTTTAGCGTGTTATATATAAGTGGTATATAGACACGCCAGTCACCAAAAGAACTCAATTCATTTCTGATCCTCCTTTAATCAATGAATTTGAGGTTCTCACATCATCTGCGGACAAAGCTGAGTGCTTTGCTTGCAAATTCTCATCCAACTCCACATTTGACTCATCTGGAGTACCCTCACCCGACTTCCCTATTAGAACTGAGGCTAAACTGTACAACATATATATTACCCCGACAGTGGTATCCCAAGTAATTTCAAAACTTGACCCCCATAAGGCGAGCGGTGGCGATGGAATCCCGGTGATAGTTCTTAAGAGGTGTGTTCCTGAACTCTCCCCTCTCCTCTCTAAACTGTATAACTATTGCCTTTCTGCTTCCTGTTTTCCTGAATTCTGGAAGTTCTCTTCAGTCGTTCCTGTATTTAAGAACTGTGGTGAACCCTCGGACCCATCCAACTATTGCCCTATCAGCCTTCTACTAATTTTCGGGAAAGTGTTCGAGGCCATAATTAATGCTAAAACAGTTCAACATCTTACTGCCCACAAACTCTACTCTGACAGGCAATATGGCTTCCACTTTGCCAGGTCCACTGCTGACATGCTAACAACCATTACGGAGTACATGCTTCAGGCCCTTGATGAGTCAGGTGAGGCTCGTGCTGTTGCTCTGGACATCTCCAAGGCTTTTGACAGGGTTTGGCACTCTGGCCTTATATGCAAGCTATGGGGTTATGGTATTACCGGATGCTTGCTTGATCTAATCCAATCTTTTTTAAATAACCGTGAAATGAAGGTTGTTTTGAATGGGCATGCCTCTTCATCCTACAGCACAAATGCTGGTGTCCCACAGGGCTCTATCCTGGGCCCGAGGCTCTTCCTTATTTTCATCAATGACCTCCCAGATGAGATCAAGTGCCAAGTAGGCATCTACGCAGATGACACCACAATTTACTCCCGCATCAGTAAGAAACCCGTCGTGGTGGACAAACATAATCTCGCTGCTGATCTTGAACGGGATCTACACTCTGTGGTGAATTGGGGAAAAAGTGGTTTGTCAATTTCAATGCGTCTAAGACCAAGCTGTTGTCTGTCAATCATCACAGGCAACCTCTCCTGCCTCCCATAAGCATGGACCAAGCAAGTCTCCCTGAGAGCAATACACTGCGCCTCCTCGGCCTTACCCTCTCTTCTGATCTCAAATGGAACCACTACATTGAGTCCATAGCTAAATCCATTGCTAAGAAGGTTGGGTCACTGTGTCAGGCCAGGATGTTTTTCCCGCCTGAATCCATCCTGCATATATACAAATCAACCATTCGTCCATGCATGGAATACTGCTGCCGTATATGGTCAGGCACCCCTGCCATTCATCTCAGTGTTCTTGACAGGCTCCAAAGGAGAATCAGTAATGTGATAGGTACCGACTTGGCGGCTCAACTACAGCCACTTCCCCACCGATGAAATGTGGCCTCCCTTTGTCTGTTCTATAAATACTTTCATGGCTTCTGCTTGAATGAACTTAAGTCACTGGTGCCTCCCCAACAGATGTTTACTCGTGCAACTAGATTGGCAACTGGGTCCCACCCATTCACAGTTAGGTTAGCCAAATGCAGACGACAATTCTACTCCTGCAGCTTCTTCTCTTGCACTTTCTGCCTGTGGAATTCGCTCCCATATTCTTGCTTTCCTGATGGCTACAACCTTCAGGAATTTAAATGCAGTGTCAATACTCATCTATTAACCACTTGACTCTAGTTCTTTCCCCACCCCGTATATCCTTTCCTTTCTCTCCACCTTTGAAACTGTCATCACACCTGTATTCCCATCCTTCTATTGCTCCTTTCTAACTGGTTCATCTTCCTCTTCACTCTCTTCTAATTAATCTTTTTACACTTATGTAATCCCCTGCACATCAGTGGCATTACCACATTGCTTGGGGTGATATGATTTTTAAAAAAAAAAGAAGTGTAATACAAATGTACATGTAACTACACAAATTTTTTTCTGGTATTAATAAAACAGTGTTTGATGTAATATAGCAGAGCTATAAGGTATAGATTAATAAATATACATGTTATCCTATGTCTATAGCATGACTCAGAGTTTCATGCACTATACAATCATCAGGTGCTTATTATGAAGTAAATGTTCCAGGATTTCAATTTTTGTTTCTTGCATTTTTCATGGCAATTACATACATTATATTATAATGCTGTGAAGCTATTTTCTAATGTTTTAATTGTATAATTTAATTTGATTTGAGCTAAAACTTAATCATGAAATTGGAAAGTGAAATCTTTTAAGTGAAATTCAAATCTAAATTAGTAGGCAGAATATTTTTAGAGCAGAAGTTATACATTTTGCGCTTATGGGTCAAGATGGCTTACTTGTTTTCACTCTAAATGCTAATAATAAAATTGTCAAGTCATGGTATAGATGTAGGATAATATGTATATTTAATAATATATATATATATATATATATATATATATATATATATATATATATCGAGAGAGAGAGAGAGAGTTGTGATAATGTTTAGTGCCAAGATTGGTGGTTTTTCAGTAGTTTTACTGATAAAAGACATTTTGGAAAGTAAGTTTTTTTATCTCAATGTGCTTGATATTAATGTGGTGATAGAACATTGATAGGTTTAATGCAAAGAATTTGTCACTTTAACTGAGCAGATTCATACCGACTTCAAAGTTTCATAAGGACACTGTTATGATGTCTTTCTTCATCAGGGCTGGCTTTTTTGTAAAAAGCAGGATGAAATGTGGAAAACGCAGCACTGATGATTGAAGACATCATAATGGTGTCTTCACAAAACTTTAAAGTCAGCATGAACCTGCTCAACTAAAGTGAAAATTCTTTGCATGAAACATATATATATATATATATATATATTTTTTTTTTTTTTTTTTTCAGATATATCTAAAAATATATGAATAAAGACAAAAAGAAAACATCTTAGTCAATACATTTCATCCACTTGTTAACTCCACTGAGTGGTGTCCCTTGGCCGCTCTTCACGATGGAGACAATTTAATCACCAGAAATGGGTAGAGGACAGTTTTGTTTTGAATTATGGCGGCAAGTGGTTCATACGTGGTGAAATAAAAATTAACTTCACTTCACACAGTTGTCAGTGTCTATATTCCATTTTTACACACTGATGGACTTTATCAAGGCAAATATCAAAACAAATTTCTTTTGTCTTTATTTATATTTACACACACACACACAGACACGCACACACAAATTTGTCATCCACATACAAGCCTGTTTCACTGTATCATAGCTCATCAGTGTGTCTAGACATCTACTTGCTTCTGGCCGGGATTGAAACTCAACCAATTTGGTATCAGTTGGAGTCTCTACTCCCTCAGCCTCAGGTGCATAGAATGAGAGGGGACAAATTTTAACGTGTTATGTAAAAGCAGTGTATACACACACCAGCCACTGGAAGAACTCAATTCATTGCTGAAGAGTAACATGTATGTGCACACACACACACACACACACACACACGTGTGTGTGTGTGTGTGTGTATACATGTTGAGCATTATCTCCTACAAGAAGTTTATCTGCCCTTAGACAAGTCTTGTGTGATGACATGTCACCCACTCTCACCAGCAGAAAAGTTATGAGGGTGAGTTGGTTTAGATGGTAGCCACCTATCCATGGCCAGTTATACTGATTGCATTTTATGGAGTTTTTGAGACATGTAATAAGGAAGGAAGGCTTGGAGAATCTGATACTCACGGAGCAGATAGAAAGAAAGCAAGAAAAGAGAAAAACAGTATGTTACATACTTGATAGCCTTAAGCAAATGGATGGTAGAGCAGAGTTTGGGAGAAATACCAAGACAAAAGGTATTAACAGCTACAACAGACAGAAGATGTGAAGAGCCATGATCACCTACTTCCTGAAGAAAAAAAAGAAGGAGAGATTGTCCAGAATTCACTTCTATATAAGAAGATGGATATCATATAGAAATCCAACACCCTTTTCTTTGTTTCTAACCAGATGTTTCTATTTCTCAGTACATTGCTTAGTTTTTGAAAAGCATCTTTTGCTAGTCCAATGCACATTTGAATCCCAGTGTCACATCTTCCATTTTCTGTTAAAACACTTCTCAGATATTCAAACTTCTGTACCTGCTTGTTAAATGTTCCAAAGTTCTCATTTTCCAAGTTTAACTTTTGCCAGGAAGTGTTCATAAATCCCGAACATGATTTTATCCTAAACAAAAAAAGGAGGTTTCTTTGAATTGAAAATGATGGTCTCTAGGGTAAAGTAAGCATCTAATTTCCTTTCTGTTTAGTTTGAGGTCCATCATGATGCTGTGATGTCTAAACAAAGGCTAACCTTGGCATCATCTGCCTGACAAAACACACCATCTGCCAATTCTGATGGGAAGAGGAAAACTGTTTGCATAAATAAACACGGTGAAATAGCAGAACTTCTTCCTGAGAAATGTATGCAGTGAAGCCTTCTTGAAAAGAAAAAGAACTTAAATTATTATTTTTTTTTTTTTTCCCCTGTCCCTGTGTAAATTTTTTGCCAAAATGTAATTATCTGGTAATTGTGGAAAAAGAATGTCAGTAAAAGTATCTCTGTGATTATACATCAGGCTTGCTGTATTTATAGTCATGTGTATGTGTGTGCAAGCATAATACTTAGACATTTCCACACACACACAATTTCTAAAGAAAGGGATGGATTTCTTTTATTTATTAATCCAATAGATTTTTATTACTTACATGTTATATTTAGTGGATACTTGTATTTATTTAGATGCTCTCTTTAGTTATTAAACAGTATATTTATGTATTTTCACCTACTGGCCTGAATGTTCAAGGAATCTTATTAAAGAAATACTCGTATTTGAGTAGACGCTCTGTTTATTTATTAAACAGTATATTTATGTATTTTCACCTACCGGCCTGAATGTTCAAGGAATCTTATTAAAGAAATACTCGTATTTGAGTAGATGCTCTGTTTATTTATTAAACAGTATATTTATGTATTTTCACCTACTGGCCTGAATGTTCAAGGAATCTTATTAAAGAAATACTCGTATTTGAGTAGACGCTCAGTTTATTTATTAAACAGTATATTTATGTATTTTCACCTACCGGCCTGAATGTTCAAGGAATCTTATTAAAGAAATACTCGTATTTGAGTAGACGCTCTGTTTATTTATTAAACAGTATATTTATGTATTTTCACCTACCGGTCTGAATGTTCAAGGAATCTTATTAAAGAAATACTCGTATTTGTGTAGATGCTCCGTTTATTTATTAAACAGTATATTTATGTATTTTCACCTACCGGCCTGAATGTTCAAGGAATCTTATTAAAGAAATACTCGTATTTGAGTAGACGCTCAGTTTATTTATTAAACAGTATATTTATGTATTTTCACCTACCGGCCTGAATGTTCAAGGAATCTTATTAAAGAAATACTCGTATTTGAGTAGACGTTCCGTTTATTTCTTAAACAGTATATTTATGTATTTTCACCTACCGGCCTGAATGTTCAAGGAATCTTATTAAAGAAATACTCGTATTTATGTAGATGCTCTCTTTATTTATTAAACAGTATATTTATGTATTTTCACCTACCGGCCGGAATGTTCAAGGAATCTTTTTAAAGAAATACTCGTATTTGAGTAGATGCTCTCTTTATTTATTAAACAGTATATTTATGTATTTTCACCTACCGGCCGGAATGTTCAAGGAATCTTTTTAAAGAAATACTCGTATTTGAGTAGACGCTCTGTTTATTTATTAAACAGTATATTTATGTATTTTCACCTACCGGCCTGAATGTTCAAGGAATCTTATTAAAGAAATACTCGTATTTATGTAGATGCTCTCTTTATTTATTAAACAGTATATTTATGTATTTTCACCTACCGGCCGGAATGTTCAAGGAATCTTTTTAAAGAAATACTCGTATTTGAGTAGATGCTCTCTTTATTTATTAAACAGTATATTTATGTATTTTCACCTACCGGCCGGAATGTTCAAGGAATCTTTTTAAAGAAATACTCGTATTTGAGTAGACGCTCTGTTTATTTATTAAACAGTATATTTATGTATCTTCACCTACCGGCCTGAATGTTCAAGGAATCTTATTAAAGAAATACTCGTATTTGAGTAGATGCTCCGTTTATTTATTAAACAGTATATTTATGTATTTTCACCTACCGGCCTGAATGTTCAAGGAATCTTATTAAAGAAATACTCGTATTTGAGTAGACGCTCAGTTTATTTATTAAACAGTATATTTATGTATTTTCACCTACCGGCCTGAATGTTCAAGGAATCTTATTAAAGAAATACTCGTATTTGAGTAGACGTTCCGTTTATTTCTTAAACAGTATATTTATGTATTTTCACCTACCGGCCTGAATGTTCAAGGAATCTTATTAAAGAAATACTCGTATTTGAGTAGACGCTCCGTTTATTTATTAAACAGTATATTTATGTATTTTCACCTACCGGCCTGAATGTTCAAGGAATCTTGTGTAAAGAAATACTCGTATTTGAGTAGATGCTCCGTTTATTTATTAAACAGTATATTTATGTATTTTCACCTACCGGCCTGAATGTTCAAGGAATCTTATTAAAGAAATACTCGTATTTGGGTAAATGCCTCAGTTTATTTATTAAACAGTATATTATGTATTTTCACCTACCGGCCTGAATGTTCAAGGAATCTTATTAAAGCAATACTCGTATTTGAGTAGACGTTCCGTTTATTTATTAAACAGTATATTTATGTATTTTCACCTACCGGCCTGAATGTTCAAGGAATCTTATTAAAGAAATACTCGTATTTGAGTAGACGCTCCGTTTATTTATTAAACAGTATATTTATGTAATTTTCACCTACCGGCCTGAATGTTCAAGGAATCTTATTAAACAAATACTCGTATTTGAGTAGACGTTCCGTTTATTTATTAAACAGTATATTTATGTATTTTCACCTACCGGCCTGAATGTTCAAAAGGAATCTTATTAAAGAAATACTCGTATTTGAGTAGACGCTCAGTTTATTTATTAAACAGTATATTTATGTATTTCACCTACCGGCCTGAATGTTCAAGGAATCTTATTAAAGAAATACTCGTATTTGAGTAGACGTTCCGTTTATTTATTAAACAGTATATTTATGTATTTTCACCTACCGGCCTGAATGTTCAAGGAATCTTATTAAAGAAATACTCGTATTTGAGTAGATGCTCTGTTTATTTATTAAACAGTATATTTATGTATTTTCACCTACCGGCCTGAATGTTCAAGGAATCTTTTAAAGAAATACTCGTATTTGAGTGAAGTAGCTCCGTTTATTTATTAAACAGTATATTTATGTATTTTCACCTACCGGCCTGAATGTTCAAGGAATCTTATTAAAGAAATACTCGTATTTGAGTAGATGCTCCGTTTATTTATTAAACAGTATATTTATGTATTTTCACCTACCGGCCTGAATGTTCAAGGAATCTTATTAAATACTCGTATTTGAGTAAACGCTCAGTTTATTTATTAAACAGTATATTTATGTATTTTCACCTACCGGCCTGAATGTTCAAGGAATCTTATTAAAGCAATACTCGTATTTGAGTAGATGCTCCGTTTATTTGTCAACAAGTATATTTATGTATTTTCACCTACCGGTCTGAATGTTCAAGGAATCTTATTAAACAAATACTCGTATTTGAGTAGATGCTCCGTTTATTTATTAAACAGTATATTTATGTATTTTCACCTACCGGCCTGAATGTTCAAGGAATCTTATTAAAGAAATACTCGTATTTGAGTAGATGCTCCGTTTATTTATTAAACAGTATATTTATGTATTTTCACCTACCGGCCTGAATGTTCAAGGAATCTTGTTAAAAATACTCGTATTTGAGTAGACGCTCAGTTTTATTTATTAAAACAGTATATTTATGTATTTTCACCTACCGGCCTGAATGTTCAAGGAATCTTATTAAAGAAATACTCGTATTTGAGTAGATGCTCTCTTTATTTATTAAACAGTATATTTATGTATTTTCACCTACCGGCCTGAATGTTCAAGGAATCTTATTAAAGAAATACTCGTATTTATGTAGATGCTCTCTTTATTTATTAAACAGTATATTTATGTATTTTCACCTACCGGCCGGAATGTTCAAGGAATCTTTTTAAAGAAATACTCATGTTTGGTAGATGCTCTCTTTATTTATTAAACAGTATATTTATGTATTTTCACCTACCGGCCGGAATGTTCAAGGAATCTTTTTAAAGAAATACTCGTATTTGAGTAGACGCTCTGTTTATTTATTAAACAGTATATTTATGTATCTTCACCTACCGGCCTGAATGTTCAAGGAATCTTATTAAAGAAATACTCGTATTTGAGTAGATGCTCCGTTTATTTATTAAACAGTATATTTATGTATTTTCACCTACCGGCCTGAATGTTCAAGGAATCTTATTAAAGCAATACTCGTATTTGAGTAGATGCTCCGTTTATTTATTAAACAGTATATTTATGTATTTTCACCTACCGGCCTGAATGTTCAAGGAATCTTATTAAAGAAATACTCGTATTTGAGTAGACGTTCCGTTTATTTCTTAAACAGTATATTTATGTATTTTCACCTACCGGCCTGAATGTTCAGGAATCTTATTAAAGAAATACTCGTATTTGAGTAGACGCTCGTTTATTTATAAACAGTATATTTATGTATTTTCACCTACCGGCCTGAATGTTCAAGGAATCTTATTAAACAAATACTCGTATTTGAGTAGATGCTCCGTTTATTTATTAAACAGTATATTTATGTATTTTCACCTACCGGCCTGAATGTTCAAGGAATCTTATTAAAGAATACTGCAGCTATTTGAGTAGACGCTCAGTTTATTTATTAAACAGTATATTTATGTATTTTCACCTACCGGCCTGAATGTTCAAGGAATCTTATTAAAGAAATACTCGTATTTGAGTAGACGTTCCGTTTATTTATTAAACAGTATATTTATGTATTTTCACCTACCGGCCTGAATGTTCAAGGGAATCTTATTAAAGAAATCTTTTCGTATTTGAGTAGATGCTCTCTTTATTTATTAAACAGTATATTTATGTATTTTCACCTACCGGCCTGAATGTTCAAGGAATCTTTTTAAAGAAATACTCGTATTTGAGTAGACGCTCCGTTTATTTATTAAACAGTATATTTATGTATTTTCACCTACCGGCCTGAATGTTCAAGGAATCTTATTAAAGAAATACTCGTATTTGAGTAGATGCTCCGTTTATTTATTAAACAGTATATTTATGTATTTTCACCTACCGGCCTGAATGTTCAAGGAATCTTATTAAAGAAATACTCGTATTTGAGTAGACGCTCAGTTTATTTATTAAACAGTATATTTTATGTATTTTCACCTACCGGCCTGAATGTTCAAGGAATCTTATAAAGCAATACTCGTATTTGAGTAGATGCTCCGTTTATTTATTAAACAGTATATTCATATTTTCACCTACCGGTCTGAATGTTCAAGGAATCTTATTAAACAAATACTCGTATTTGAGTAGATACTCCGTTTATTTATTAAACAGTATATTTATGTATTTTCACCTACCGGCCTGAATGTTCAAGGAATCTTATTAAAGAAATACTCGTATTTGAGTAGATGCTCCGTTTATTAAACAGTATATTTATGTATTTTCACCTACCGGCCTGAATGTTCAAGGAATCTTATTAAAAAAATACTCGTATTTGAGTAGACGCTCAGTTTGTTTATTAAACAGTATATTTTATGTATTTTCACCTACCGGCCTGAATGTTCAAGGAATCTTATTAAAAAAGAAATACAAGTATTTGAGTAGATGCTCTCTTTATTTATTAAACAGTATATTTATGTATTTTCACCTACCGGCCTGAATGTTCAAGGAATCTTATTAAAGAAATACTCGTATTTGAGTAGACGTTCCGTTTATTTATTAAACAGTATATTTATGTATTTTCACCTACCCGGCCTGAATGTTCAAAGGAATCTTATTAAAGAAATACTCGTATTTGAGTGAATGCTCTGTTTATTTATTAAACAGTATATTTATGTATTTTCACTACCGGCCTGAATGTTCAAGGAATCTTTTTAAAGAAATACTCGTATTTGAGTAGACGCTCGTTTATTTATTAAACAGTATATTTATATTTTTCACCTACCGGCCTGAATGTTCAAGGAATCTTTTTAAAGAAATACTCGTATTTGAAGTAGACGCTCCGTTTATTTATTAAACAGTATATTTATGTATTTTCACCTACCGGCCTGAATGTTCAAGGAATCTTATTAAAGAAATACTCGTATTTGAGTAGATGCTCCGTTTATTTATTAAACAGTATATTTATGTATTTTCACCTACCGGCCTGAATGTTCAAGGAATCTTATTAAAGAAATACTCGTATTTGAGTAGACGCCCAGTTTATTTATTAAACAGTATATTTATGTATTTTCACCTACCGGCCTGAATGTTCAAGGAATCTTATTAAAGCAATACTCGTATTTGAGTAGATGCTCCGTTTATTTATTAAACAGTATATTTATGTATTTTCACCTACCGGTCTGAATGTTCAAGGAATCTTATTAAACAAATACTCGTATTTGAGTAGATGCTCCGTTTATTTATTAAACAGTATATTTATGTATTTTCACCTACCGGCCTGAATGTTCAAGGAATCTTATTAAAGAAATACTCGTATTTGAGTAGATGCTCCGTTTATTTCTTAAACAGTATATTTATGTATTTTCACCTACCGGCCTGAATGTTCAAGGAATCTTATTAAAGAAATACTCGTATTTGAGTAGACGCTCAGTTTATTTATTAAACAGTATATTTATGTATTTTCACCTACCGGCCTGAATGTTCAAGGAATCTTATTAAAGAAATACTCGTATTTGAGTAGATGCTCTCTTTATTTATTAAACAGTATATTTATGTATTTTCACCTACCGGCCTGAATGTTCAAGGAATCTTATTAAAGAAATACTCGTATTTGAGTAGACGCTCCGTTTATTTATTAAACAGTATATTTATGTATTTTCACCTACCGGTCTGAATGTTCAAGGAATCTTATTAAAGAAATACTCGTATTTGAGTAGACGCTCCGTTTATTTATTAAACAGTATATTTATGTATTTTCACCTACCGGCCTGAATGTTCAAGGAATCTTATTAAAGAAATACTCGTATTTGAGTAGACGCTCAGTTTATTTATTAAACAGTATATTTATGTATTTTCACCTACCGGCCTGAATGTTCAAGGAATCTTATTAAAGAAATACTCGTATTTGAGTAGATGCTCCGTTTATTTATTAAACAGTATATTTATGTATTTTCACCTACCGGCCTGAATGTTCAAGGAATCTTATTAAAGAAATACTCGTATTTGAGTAGACGCTCAGTTTATTTATTAAACATTATATTTATGTATTTTCCCTTATTAGCCTGAAGATTTAAGTGGTCAATGTAAATAAATATGCTGTTTAATAAATAAATGGAACATCTACTAAAATACAAGTATCCACTAAAATAATGTTTAAGTTATATATATTTATTATAAATTATGTTTTAGAACATGTACATAATATTTTCTATATAAATAATATTTTATATATATATATATATATATATATATATATATAGAAAAAGATTATGTACATGTTCTAAAACATAATTTATAATAAATATTCACTGCTCTATACATCATATATCAAGCACTGTTTTAAATTAATGTTTTGGATAGTGAAAAAAATTTCTTTCTTCATTCACTCAGATATATATATATATATATATATATATATATATATATATATATATACTAGCAGTATAGCCCGGCGTTGCTCGGGTATAATGAAAGTTTTAAAACTAATCCATGGTCCTGGAGCTCAGACTCTTTGGACCTTGGCATGAAAGACTAAAAAGCAATAGTTGTTTCCAGTTAAAGCAAAACCATAGACTGAAAGAAAAATGAATGGATGTAAGTCAAATTTTGATTTCCTGGTATCGCTATCAAATGAACTTTTTTTGTCGTAAACTGAATTTTGAAGGCTAAATAAATCCTCTGAGTAATTGGTATCATGGCTGAGACTAAGAACTACAATTATACCTAGTTAGAGCCAAACCCAAAGCAAAAACTAAAATCAAAGGGCTGAAAAAATACAGACATACAGGCAGATAAACAGACACACACAAACATCTTGCCTTTTATATATATATATATTATCGATTTTCTGCACTATTGTAAGAACTGCAACCTTGAAACTTCTGAATATCATTTCTTATGTTTTTTTTGTCTCTGAGTTTATCAAATTTGATTAAAATCAGACCACTCCTTCTATAACCTGATTTTTTCGATTATAGATTTTCATCAGGAGTACCTCGACACAAAACCTTTCTAAGAACACTCACAGACGCTTATAGTACAACTGTGTAAATTTTCAAGAAAATTGGCTCAGCCATTTCAGAGTCTATAGGCAATGAACACACACACACAGACAAAGTTCCATTTATAAATAAGTTTATATATATATATATATTTATTTATTTGTTTATTATAAATTATATTTTAGAACATATACAATTTTTTTTTTAATATATATCCACTACAAATTGTACATTTAACTTTAAATTAGATTTGATTTGATTATAGTTCATATTTGATATAACCTTTATAGTACTAACAACCCTCTAATATCAAATTTTACCTATTACACACCATGAACTATAATCAAATCTAATTTAAAGTTTTATAGAAAAATGTAATTTCCTAAATTCAAAATTAAGGTTAAGCATACAAAATTAGATTAAAACTGTGCTTAAATACAAAAATATTCTATAGTTGTCCAAATAAAAACATTAAAGATAGGTCCAATCCCATCCTTTCCCCCCCACCCCATCTAATAAAACCAAAGAATAAAGGCTAGGCAGGAGGGTCATAAAACACACTTTCATGAATCAACTATATCCCCCACCTACCCCACTTTCTTCAAAATTCTAAAGACAATTTACAAGACTTATTCCCTTATTGCTACCCCCCACCCACTAACATCCCACACACAACTCCCAAAAATAAGAAAAGAGGTCTTCCATTCCTTTCCACACCACCTGATGAGACATTGGAAGTCCAATGTCCAAACAAAATATACAATTAGTCATGGATATATATAAAAAAATTTTTTTACATATTCTAAAATATAATTTATAATAAATATTCACAGCTCAATATTATATATCAAGCAGTTTTAAATTAATGTTTTGGAAGTATATATATATATAATAAATTTTACTTTAGAACATGTACAAACTAAAATCTACTACAAAACTGTACATTTTGTTTCGACATTGAAAAACAACCTATATATATATATATATATATATATATATATATATATATATATATATATAATAAATTTTACTTTAGAACATGTACAAACTAAAATCTACTACAAAACTGTACATTTTGTTTCGACATTGAAAAACAACCTATATATGTATATATATATAATAAATTTTACTTTAGAACATGTACAAACTAAAATCTACTACAAAACTGTGCATTTTGTTTCGACATTGAAAAACAACCTATATATATATATATATATATATATATATACATATACATATATATATATATATATATATATATATATATAATTAAGCAGTATCCTTGGTAATTGGTAAGATTAATTCCACAGGGGTTCATAATCTGAAGAGAACACTATGTTAGAAATTAACAAAGTATTATCATGAAAATAAATTTATAAATATATAAATTTATAAATCCATTGGTGATAATTTATTTCATGAATTTTTAAAAAGATATTCAACTCATCAGACTGAAATTTTTACAAAAATGAATAAGTTAGAATTTAAAATATGGTCCCTAAATTTACTTTTTCATATTTGAAAATGTTCAACCCTAAAAAAAGTTCAATCCAAGGTCATTGTATTTTCATCTGGTTTTGTTTGTAAATGCAAGGTTATAACCATGACATCCATCCTCAAAAATTAGCATTTTATATCTGACTCCCTCTCTCAACAATAAAATATTTTCCTGCTTTGCCTTTCTCCTACTATTTTGTCTGTCTGGATAAATTTAATCCATTCATTTTTGTAAAAACTTTTGGTCTGATGAATATTTTTTAAATATTCAGAAAATAAATTATCACCAATGAATATATATATATATATATATATATATAGCAAATAACTAACCTAGAGAGCCAACGAACCAACCAAGGTTTCACCAAATTGGATCTTCAGGGAAAGTTGGCTTTCCCTGAAGATCCAATTTGGTGAAACCCTGTTAGGTTCGGTGGCTCTCTAGGTTAGTTATTTACTTTGTTTGCTCTACTTGCGTATTGGGCACTTTTTGTTTTAGGTTACTCATCTTGGGTTTTTTTCTTTGGGCTATGTACTTTTGACTGATGTTCAAGTGCTTAGCTTGTTCTTTTTTTATTACCATTTTTCCTTCTGCATATGTACTCAGAGGGTTTTTTGAAATGAGTATAACAACAAGTTTACATATATATATATATATATATATATATATATATATATATATATATATATATATACATATATATATATAGAGAGAGAGAGGCAGAGAGAGAGAGAGAGAGAGAGAGTTGTTCATGTTAGAACATATCAAATTTATCAACTGATATAATATGTTTACATTTCTGATTTGAACACACTTCAAATTATCTGTTGAGAAAGAAAGTTTAAAATTACTTTGTGTTAATTTTGAATCCCTATGAAGAGGGAAGATAATACAGTGCATTTTAGACACTTGATGTTTTTTTATTACTGTAAAGGCAAAAATACTTTGCAAGCAGCAAATAGGATATGTACTGATTGCAGACACAGAAAGGAAACTACAGTACCTCCTACAGAAAGGTGAAGAGAGTGACAAAAAAGGACTACAAGTAAACTGCAAGAGAACCAAATACATGGTATTCAGCAAAAAAAGCAGCCCAAAATGTCAAATACAGTTGAAGGATACTAAAATCAAGTAGTTACAAAAATTAATATACCTGGGAAGTGTATAAACAGAAGATGGAAAGTGCAACACAGAGATCTGAAGGCAAATTGGCATGGCAAAGGATGCATTCCAGAAGCTGAGTAAAGTATTAAGAGACAGGAAACTTTCACTAGAAACAAAGAAAAGAGTATATGATGTCAGTTCTTCAATATGGAAGTGAATGCTAGACAATGAATCAAAGATGAAGGAAAAACTTGAAGCAGCTTAAATGTGGTTCTACAGAAAGATAGTGCAGATATCATGTGAGCAATGATGAAGTTTTGGAAAGGATGGAAACAAAAAGGAAATTAATAGTGAGCATCAGGAAGAGACTAATAAAGTCTCTGGGATATGCAATAAGGAAGGAGGGCTTGGAGAATCTGATACTAACAGGCCAAATAGAGGGAAAAAGAAACAGAAAAAAAGCAGTGGATAACATATTTGAAGGGCCTGAGCAGGTGGATGACAGAACGAGGGTTGCGTAGTGTTACAGGAGAAAATGTGCTCAGAGCTACCAGAAACAGGGAGATGTGGAAGGTCATGATTGCCTATGTCTTGAAAGGACAAGGCACATTGAAGAAGAAGAAGACTGTGTATGGCGAAAGTACTTTAGCTCTCAAAACTCTATGGAAGTTGAGAGTTTGAGATTGTAACCTTATTGATGGAGAACACTCAGGCAGACACTCATGATACAGATGACGACCAAATCAAGACATTAATTGAGAATAACCCACGTTACACAATGCAAGAATTGGCAGAAACACTAAATTTATCAAAATCCACCATCCATGAACACTTAATGAAGGTCCATTACTCAAATTGCTCCTATGATCTGAGCAAAAATAATCTTCTGGATTGTATTTCTACCTGTGAAAATGCACACTTTTTTTAAGTAAATTGTGACCTGTGATAAGAAATGGATAATTTGCAATAATGTTCAATGAAAAAGACCCTGGGGGTAAGCAACATGTGACAATTCTTTCTTAGGCAATGGGAAATTTAATGGGAGGGAAGTAAAGCAACAGTAGAGAAAATACATGAGAGTAGGAAGGAAAGATATATATATATATAAATTCAAATTTTCTTATGTAGGATGGCCATTTCAACAGGTATTTTTAACCACCCATAAGTCAAATGATATTAAAGACAACAAAATTTAGTGTCAATTTTATTTATCAAAGGAACATTAGACAAATACTAAAACAAAATCAAATAGTAAAAACAGAGTTATGTTCCTTGAAGCAATACTTTTATAACAGAAACAAAGATCTATAAATAAAAAAAAATACAATTTTTAGAGCACACATACTCAAATGTATATAAATAAAATAAACACAGTGATACATACCACACCTTGCCAAAGTCACAGATACTCTTTGCCCATGTAACGTCACACACCAGTTCTAAGAAAGTCAAAATTTGTCTCTACCTACCCTGATCATGACTTAAGAAAATTGAAAGCTTTGTCCACATTTCTGACAGGAATTCTTTCTTATCTGAGAAGGATTATTTGGAATTTAGAAAAAACGATGAATAAAATTAATTGACACAAATGTCTGTTATCTTTAACATCAGTTGACTTAAATAACATGTTCTGCTTAAATACACACCCACCTATATATATATATATAATTTTACTAATTTTGTGTGTTACTGGATTTCTGGTATGAAGCAGGACTGGATTTCCTGTTGTGAAAACAGACACACAGTTGCACCACATGATGCTTGCACCTGTCTGCAATGTGTTAAAGTTTGCAAGAATGAGAAAGCACTAAACATCCATATATATATATATATATATAGTGCCACAAAAATGTTTACAGCACATTGTTAAAAATGTTTTTTTAGGTGTTTCTAATACAATTTCATTAATTAAACTTTTACTGCTTGTAGAACATATTTAGGTATTCAGTCAAATAATCAGATCTTTTTTTAAAAACTTCAAAAAGTATCTCACAAAAAAAAACAATATTTCGTAACTCAAAAGTTTACAACATTTTTTGTTTTTATTTCCAACAATGTTCAAATTTTACTAGGATGGGGTTGTTTTTTAGAATGTTCTAGATTAATTTTATGATTACTTTTGGGAATGATGAAAAGTATTGCATCATTATTTTTCTGTCAATTGTCCTTTAAACATTGACAATGGGGAAACGAAAAATAATTGATCATGACTTCCGTAAGCATATTATTGACCTTCATACAAATGAACTTGGTTATAAGAAGGCATATAGTCAGTTAAATGTGCCATTGAGTTCAGGTGGTATGATAGTTCATCACTGGAAGATGTGCCATTCAATTCATCCCAAAAAAGGCTCTGGTCATCCTAAAAAGTTAACGGAATATACAGCAAGATTATTGGCAAAAAAGTTGGCAACAAGTCCCAAGTTATGCTTAAAGAACTTCAGGGAAGACTAGAAGTAAGTAGAGTGAGAGTGAGTACGGATACAATTAGTCATCCACTTGGTTGATATGACATCTTTTCAAGGACTCCAAAGAAAAAAATAACATTTAAGCAAAAACACATTCTTGCTAATTTTTTCAAACAACATGAAAATTGAAATTTTTGGCAGAAATGCAGTGGCAAAAGTCTGGAGAAAGAAGAGTACTCAATATTTGCTAAAGAATACTATCCCGACAGTAAAACAGTAAAATTTGGAGGCAGATCAGTCATGATCTGGGGTTGCTTAGTGCCCAAGATGTAGGGAGCATCAAAATAATAGAAGGGGGATGAATGGAGCATATTATTGGCATATTTTGGAGAGAAATTATGTCAGTGTGCACATTCGCTGGACTAGAAACCAAGTTGGGTCTTTCAACAAGACAACTATTGTAAACATACGGCAAAGCTTACAAAATCATTGTTAAATACAAATAGAATAGACATTCTAAAATGGCCATGTCAATCTCCAAATCTCAATTGGATTGAAAATTTATGGAGAAAGAGCTGAAACTGTGTATTCAAAGAAGGAACCTGCAAAACCTGCATAAACTAAAAGGATTTTGTTGTGAAGAAGGGAAAAATATTAACCAAGAAACATGCAAGAAATTCACAGAGGACTATTCTAAACACCTACATGCTGTAATTAGCAATAACAGTTAGGCTATAAAATATTAATACATCTAAACTTATTTATAAATAGAACTTTGTCTGCATGTGTGTGTATGTCTGTCCGTTACCTATAGACTCCGAAATGGCTGAACCGATTTTCTTGAAAATTTACACAGTTGTACTATAAGCGTCTGCAAGTGTTCTTTGCTAGGTTTTGTGTCGAGGTATCCCCGATAAATATCGAAAATTGATAATCGAAGAAATCGGGTTATAGAAGGAGTGGTCTGATTTTAATCAAATTTGATACACTCATAGACAAAGACATAAGAAATGATATTCAGAAGTTTCAAAGTTGCAATTCTTACAATAGTGCAGAAAATTGATAATATATATATAAAAGGCAAGATGTTTGTGTGTGTGTCTGTTTATCTGCCTGTATGTCTGTATTTTTTCAGCCCTTTGATTTTAGTTTTTGCTTTGGGTTTGGCTCTAACTAGGTATAATTGTAGTTCTTAGTCTCAGCCATGATACCATTTACTCAGAGGATTTATTTAACCTTCAAAATTCAGTTTACGACGAAAAACTTATTTGATATCGATACCAGGAAATCAAAATTTGACTTACATCCATTCATTTTTCTTTCAGTCTACGGTTTCTCTTTAATTGGAAACAACTATTGCTTTTTAGTCTTTCATGCCAATGTCCAAAGAGTCTGAACTCCAGGACCATGGATTAATTTTAAAGCTTTCATTATGCTGGGATATGCTCCTAGTGATTCAATAAATGTATTGTAAACTTTTGTGTTATTAAATATTGTTTTTTTTCTTTGTGGGATATTTTTATTGATTATTTTTTAAAAATCTGATTGTCTGACTAGAGGCATAATCACGTAGTAAAAGTTATATTAATCTGTGTTAGAAATATGTAAAGAAACATTTTTTGTAATGTGTTGTAAAGTTTTGCATAGCACTATATATATATAGTTAAATAAAAAACCCATGTCTATTGAACAGGTGAAGAGGCTCATCCCTTGTTCCCTGTTTAGGATGTGGTTTCCGGCTTTCTCTTTTCCAATCTTTTCACTTTTCTTTTTTTTTTCTTTTTTTTCTTTTTTCAATTGGAGTAGATAGACTAAACTATCACCTGGTTCACACTCCACCCACATCTATTGAACAGGTGAAGAGGCTCATCCCTTGTTCCCTGTTTAGAATGTGGTTTCTGGCTTTCTCTTTTCCAATCTTTTCACATTATCACCTTGGCGTTATCACCTTGCTCGGGGTGATATGATTAAAAAAAAAAGAAGACAAGAGGAAAACTGTATTTAAATCACATACGCGTTTCATCCTGTAATGGACTTTATCAAGGCAAAAAGATGAAATGAGCTTTATTGTAAATTATGTATCTATAAACAAACAGCAACTATAAAACTATAAAAAATGAATTCCCTTCATTTTAACATCTCATGACTTTGCACTACACATGAAGGAATTCTAAAACTAAAATATTCTGTTAATCTTTTTGAATGATTGGTGAGCATTTTTATAGTTGCCAACACTGTTTATAGATACGTAATTTAAAATAAAGCTCATTTTGTCTTTTTTGCCGTGATAAAGTCCATCACAGGACGAAACGTGTAAGCGATTTATATACAGTTTTCCTCTTGTTTTCTTTTTATTTAACCATCCTGTCTTTAATCTAAGTTCATAACTGAGTACATTTATATACATATATATATATATATATATATATATATATATATACAGTGACTTGTACCCACAGAAAAAACAAATGGATTTAAATAGAATAGATGTCATAATGTACATAAGATCTTAGGACCCTTTTGACCAACACATTATTAAGTTGCTCGTTGGCAGAATTTTAAATGATAGACAGCACATATAAATATAACTTGTAGAAGGGCAGGTGGAACTTAATCAAAATTAATTAAAATTACATTTTAATTCATTTTGATACGGTGGGTTGAACCATATGATATTTCATTTCCTGTTGGCTTTTTTGTATTGTATGATTTGTATTTGTTTGTTACTGAAAAACTACTATCTTTTTATATACCTACTTCTCCACCCACTACCTATATTATATATGTGTGTCTATGTTCACCCATGAACAAAGTGTTATGATAATATGACTATGGTAGTACTTATATTGAGATGGTTAATTAAATTTATCTTGACCAGAAATTTCATTAAGTAGATTTCAGTGAGTAGATAATACTGCATCATTTGAACATGTGCAAAATTTTTCAAAAGTTTTTAGTCCAAAAATAACAGTGATTTTTTTTTTCCAATATTATTTTATCAATTTAATATTGGAATCTCTGCAGATTACATATTCTTCAATAGAAACAAGATAATGCAGCATCACTAGAAGGATTACAAAATTATTGAAAGTTTTTAGTCCAAAAATAACAGCCAAATGTTACCAAATCTGCTTAAGGTCATGAATGCTTAAATCAAGTTGCATTATAATTTAAAAGTGTAAGAGAATAATTTTGGCATATTGACAACTGCGATTACAAATGTGTCTTCCTCTTGTCAGTTCAGAAGAGGATATTTGACATAACAATTGTCAGTATGCCAAATAAACCTACTCACTTATTTTAAAGTTGTCTTGCTTAGCTTATCTATTGGGGGATATATTCCAAGACACCCCAATTGTGGACAGAAACAGTAAATAGTACTAAGCCAACTATTGGGTTCTTCAAAAAAATGTGTTGGCTTATTAAATAGAAAATTAACTTACAAAAATGAATAAATCTTTCTAGCCAATCCAATATACATTATGCATTTTTTCCTTTACATATTTATGATAAAATTTGATTTATAAAACAAGTGCTGAAACAAAGATAACAATAACTAGTAATAAAATAGAACAATTATGACAATATACTTTTTATACTATTGTTTACATAATACAAGGCCCAAGAGCCACTCAAGGTAGATGGTTACTAAATGAGGTTGTTGTTGTAGGGGAATAAGAAATAAGTGCATATTATAAGTATATATAGGATAAATGATGGTTAGCTTGAGCCTTGAAAAAGTTAAAATTGTGACCTGGGCAGAATCTACTTGAGAGTCTGTTTCACAAATTGAGAGCTCTGGGAAGAAGCTGTCTAAGTAAAACTTCCTCTTTACTCATGGAATACAAAGGGAATGAAGATGAGTCAACCCTATGTATGAGGCATAGCGGCTTCAAACTGTAATGGTTTGAATTGGGGGAACTGAAGAATGTAGCTATCTGAACATTACTCATGATAATTGTCATGGTGGCATCACCCATTACAACGGATTGAACTCTTCCTACAACTACATATACTTCCCCTCACAAGAGGTGGCAGGTCAGAGCTCAGAGGTCTAAAATATGTCAGTGACAGAACCGTCAT
This sequence comes from Ascarosepion bandense, assembly GCA_037127315.1. Taxonomy (NCBI): domain Eukaryota; kingdom Metazoa; phylum Mollusca; class Cephalopoda; order Sepiida; family Sepiidae; genus Ascarosepion; species Ascarosepion bandense. The sequence goes on from JBBBDQ010000432.1 coordinate 512,984, forward strand.
ATAAACAAGAAGTAAAATCAGTTGAAATTAGGATAAATCTAGAAAGGTGTCATGGTGGCATCACCCATTACAACGGATTGAACTCTTCCTACAACTACATATACTTCCCCTCACAAGAAGAGAGCAGATCAGTGAGATCAGCAGAGAGTGAGAGCTCAGAGAGTGAGAGATCAACAGAGAGTGATAGACAGAGATAGCCAAGACTACTACCATATTACCATTGTGAGTTCCAAATTACTGTATTACTTCCTAACTTGTATTTATTTGTTCTACTAACAGAGTTCCATGTATTTGTATTTAGCTGTGTTTGATATATATATCATTATTTCCTATTTTGGTGTTTGTATTATTTCTTGTGAGACTCTTAACCGGGTCAATGACAATAATAATGATAGAGTAACGAGAGGTTGGCAACGTTTCATTTATGGGAGAGGGGTTGAAGAGTGAATAACAGTATATCACTCACATGTCCGTGTAAATGCTTTTGAACTGTGTCAAAATTGCAAAATGAGGATTGTGTAGCACTAGCCTGGATTCTTTATTCTCGGTCTGATCTGACTCTTGTAATGATAGAATTTGTCAGAATGAATTTGGTATTTCTGTAGTAATGCAATATACTGACCATTTTCCCAGCATCTTCAGCAATGGATTGTATAATTGAATTCCATTTGATGTCTAGAGTGAGTTTAAGTCCCAGTAAATGTTCAAAGCAAGGGACCTTCTTATGAGTAGAATGTTTACTAATGATAAAACATTAATAGTTTGGTTTTGGTGGTATTGATTAGATCCAGACACTGGTTACCTGTATTTATGGAGGTATGCCCATAAAGCGTAGTATCATCTACATATATATTTATTAATGATCTGAGAATTTTCTCAGGCAAATTTTTAATATAAAGCAGAAAGAAGGTGGGACTGAGAAGAGAGCATTGTGGGTAATAAAAACAAACTTCAATAAAAGTTATGTGATGGAATAGAACACTTGTTCTTACCATGAATCTTTCTGTTCATCATGTAATTTTTATTGCAGTAATATATTGTTATAATTGTTCTATTTTATTTTTAGTTATTACTGTTAATCTATTATTGTGTCTAATAAGATCATTAGGCACAATAAGAAAATAACAGCAATAACTAATAATAAAAGAGAACAATTATAACAATATATGACTGTAATAAAAGCCGCAGAAAGATTAGAAGCCTTATTCTTTCCATAGATCTTATTAGGCATCATAAGAAATTAGCAGCACTAGTTAATAATAGAATAGAACAATTATGTGCGTTGTAGTACAGTGGATATCGACTCGGAATGAGAAACCGAGGAGCCAAGTTCGAATTCCAGTTGAATCCATTTTATTCACTTACGCGCAAATACCCTTGGGAAAGGTATTAATCCATCTCTTCCTTCCAGTTATGGGTTAAATAGCAGGACAGATTGGGTTCTACAGCCTTGGTCGGCAACCAGTCTACCGCAGAAAGCAATGGCAACCTACTGCGGGATAATCTTCTGCCCAGTCAGTCATGTCTCTTTCAAGACATGATTGCCCAAGCGTGTATCACGTATGGCACTTAACTGACTGAATGTAATAATGTGCGTTGTGGTGCAGTGGATATCGGCTCGGAATGAGAAATTGGGGAGCCGAGTTCAAATTCCAGTTGAATTCAGTGCATTCACTTATGCACAAATACCCTTGGGAAAGGTATTAATCCATCTATTCCCCCAGTTATGGGTTAAACAACAGGACAGATTGGGTTCTATAGCCTTGGCTGGCAACCAGTCTACTGCAGAAAGCAATGGCAAACTACTGCAGGATAGTCTTCTGCCCAGTCAGTCATGCCTCTTTCAAGACATGATCACCCAAGCATGTTTCACATATGGCACTTAACTGAATGGCTGTAATAAAACATGAGTATTGAACAGAAGATTCATTCTTATTGTAGATCTTAGCAGCCTCAGTGTATTATTTCCCTTTTCTTTTTAAATGAAGAACTTGCCTTCACATGTATTTTTCTCCAC